>JAQFVV010000003.1:2272924-2595479 GCA_028023455.1 Epiperipatus broadwayi
AAATTAACAAATGTTAAGGCAAAGTATTCAAATTAATTGCGCATTTTTTTAAAAAAAAATTTCATCTGTTGCTAACATACATATATAATGAAATGTTTATGCAACTATTTATCAGTTTCTAAATTTTAAAACAGTTCTGATTAAAAGAAATCGTACCATATGCACCTGTTTTAAATTGCATGTAGGTTTGATGTTAATTTTCAAAATAACAAAAAATGGTGGGAAAAATGAATTGCACTACATTTTTTTAACACTATTTCATGGAGTATCAACAAATAAGAACCTACTTAATCTACTTTTCAAAAATATATAAAATATATAATACTAAATTTCATCAATATTTAAAAAATAAAAGACTTTCAACAGTAGTTTAAGTGTAGATTTTGGAAAAATAAAAAAATTGGGGAAAATCTGATATAGTATGCAGGGGAAAAAATTAACACCAATCTAGTTAGACATATTGAATCTAAGTATAGAGAATTGAAACTCAGACTTTTAAGCAACTTTCATCTATTCACACACTACTGATATACATGTCAACACACATGTAGAAAAAATAAATAATTACCAATATATGTATTTCATGCTGAACCAGTACTTATCAGTTGGTCCAGATTATCATTTCCCACCCACATATATAATCAGTGCTCTGTTTATATTAAGATAGCAAATCTTAATACTTTAATGGACAGGCTTCAATCTATTTCAACCTCCAACTTTTCAGCCATCCATACCATTGAAAATCTGATGATAGAATGCTCAAATCCCATGTTGATCTCATTATTGTTGTTATGTCCATGTTGACCTTAAGTCATTCTGACCCCTCATGTATAGGACAATATCCATTTAAATACTAAGAAGAGAAATGGGTATAATATAGGTTTAATGTGTAAGATTTGAAATACAAGCATTCTTATACTTGGAACTTAATTGTAAATATAGGGGATTTGATCTCAGACTTTCAAGCAACCTTTGACAATTCACACCATCTCATACTACTGAGACAAATGACCACACACATGTAGAAAAGATAAATAATCACCAATATAATTATTTTGTGCTGAATCAGCACTCACCAGTTAAGCCTGCATTCTGCCCATCCCTCTTTTATGTATTTAAATGGATACTGTCCTATACATGACGGGTCAGAATGACCTGAGACCAACATAGGCATGATAACAATATTGGCATCAACATGGGATTTGGGCATTCTATTATCAGATTTTCAATGGTATAGAGGGCTGAAGAGTTGGAGGTTGGAATAGATTGAAACCTGTCCATTAAATTATAAATATTTGCTATTTTCATATCAACTGAGCATTCATTATATATATATATATATTGTGACCTTCTGGTTTGGCACCAGAAATAGTCATTGTAGTAGTGTTGTGGTAGTATATCAGGAATATCTGATATAATCCTCTTAAAAAAAATGAATTAACGTGAAATTTTTAAAAAAAAATTTATTTTGACATAAAACTGTAATCAAAAGTAAGGGTAGGTGTAATTAAAAGATTTCTTAAGTGTTTAGTGTCTTGCTTTAGGGTATAATCAGTGATAAAATAGGGGAGTAGCTTGTTATATGCATAATCAGTACAGTCTGAGTTGATACTTACTTGTTTTATTTGTTCCTAAAGCAGTGTTCAGTTTTGTTAGAATGATTTTCTAGTCCATTTATTTTGTACATTTTAATTTATAGCATAAACAGTAAAATATGTTTCAATCATCATCATTCACATTGTCATTTCAGTCAGTATAGTGTCATACCTATAGCATATTACTACTGAATATTCATGCATTATCCAACTTCATTTTTCATTCATATGTTTCATTAAACCATTAAATATCCCACATCACATTCAAATATTTAATTATATCAATAACAGTATTAAAAATCTAGCTTAATTACATTTTAAATAAATTAACGAATTATAGATTGGTGAATTATTTAATGATAAATACTGTAAAATATTTTATTTATTAAAACAATTGTCATCAATTTTATTCTACTGCTTTAAAACACATTTAATTATTAGTTCAATATTTTTTTTTTCATTTATTTAAAAGACGAAATAATTTTTTTTCATCTCTATTTTTTTTTTAACTGTCTCAAGTTTTTGCATAATTAAGTAAGTTGCAGTGGGAGGAGTGATTGGTGATCTTTTTCTGATGATGTCAACATTATCGTAAACAATTGGAAGAGAACAAGGTGATGTAATGATTATTAAAAAAATTTATAAAAAGGAATACTTATTATTTTAAGAGGGCAGAGTTAATAATTATTACTTAGAAGAGGGAAGAATCAATAATCATTACTTAGAAGAGGTCAGTCAATTATTATTACTTTCAAGAGGGCAGTCATCAAACAAACTTTTAAGACAGCTATAACTAAGTTTATGTAGCAAAGTTTAATAGTGCAATTATTTTTCCTCTTCCAGAGTTTGAATTGAAAATTTAATTATATTATTTTGTTTATGAAATGTGTACTTAAGACCACTAAAAGATATGTCAATTTGCTCCCAGCCTATTGTTTAGATTTCCCAATGTTATGCTAAAGTACATGTAAGTGTTATATTCTATTATTCAAAATAAATTGTTATTATTTAAGAAATGGGAATGCTTGATAGAACTGTAAAATTATCTTCTTTAAATTTAAACTTAACAGGAAAGGATAAAAAAATGTTTGTTTATTTTATAACAATTAATTTTTTAAGTTTAAATCATACTATGAAGAGAATAACTGCTACGTGCATCATTTATATGTGGGAAAGATGTGAACTGTTATTAAACATTTTCAGAACTTTAATAAACAAATTTCATGCTAAATATAAAAGAAAATTTAAAATATACACAAGAATTATGTAATTTTATTGTCATATGTATTAGAACAGCGGCATAATTATTTCTATTTTTACCTTTGGAAAAGAAAATATGCAAGATTAAATATGTCATTAAATGTACATTAATAATTATTTGTTCTTCTAGACTAATAGGAGGAATGAAATTATAAATGGATAAAGTTATGTGACATTGCTGTATTAATATTACCAATGAGTTTATCTAAACAAATATTATTAATTGAATGACTGTGTATTCCTGAATGGCTTTACAATTGTGAAATCAAATTTTAAATATATCCCAGGAATGAAGTACAAACTTAAATTTTATTTGCATTTGGAATATTCATTGCTTAATTAATGAAATTCCATATAATATCGACAGCAATTCATTAGTTGATAAGTAAAAACATTGAATATGCTCTTATGGATTCAACAAAATATTGTTTTGTTTCTCCTGCAGGAAATGTGTTGTTTTGTATCAATATTTATTCTTGCATGTTTATCGTTCAGTATCCTTATTATTCATTTGGAGACATGACAAGGAAAGTCATGTAAAACTATTCATAAACTTTTCGTTTCATCTGGAAGGAAGAAAAAAAGAAGAGAACTTCATTTTATATAATAGTGTTAGACAGTTAGCATTAGTTAAATATGTTTATTATAGGTATTATTATATTTTTGTTCTCCTAGAACTTCTCATAAATGTATAGTATTAATGGAAGATAATATACTGGTAATTTTTTTTATTTTTATTATTGTTATTATTTTAATATGAAGTTTGGTCGTGTGTGTGTTAATATCCATGCATATAATAAAATGAATGGAAGAATCCATTTATTGATCAATAAGGGTGAATAATTATTCTAAAAAAATTCATTATATTAAATCTTACCGTATATTTTTTTTTTTTATAAATTAGAATACCATTATTTTCAAGAATTATTTCATCTATAACATACAATTTTATTATTTATTTAGGTTCAATTTAACTACAGATTCGTGCCAATATCAAGGCATTATATTATAAAAAAACTATTTGTCTTGCTTTGTCCATAGTAATTAGTATTTTATTCTCCAACTGTTCTTTGAACATTACCAAGTCCTAAATATTGTCAGATATGAGATATTTATTCTTTATTAATTCTAGCAGTAATAATTAATATTTTAACAGTAATTTTTTGCTTACTGTGATTTTAAATGGTCTGTATATCATATGCTTATACATGTGTGTGTCTATTATTAAACTTATTTATAATTATATATAATTGCAAGTAAAAATGATTTTAAATCAATCGGATTCAGAAAGAAAAGATGATCAATCATTTTGAAGAATTAGAAAGTTATTTAAGAGAGAATTATTATTTCTTTGTTATGACTGAATGAAAAGTATTTTTGTGGCTATATGCTATAAAGTTCACAATGTTTATAATATTTTATGGGATTGAGTCAGTGTATTTGTTAGTTGAATATTTAATATGGGTAGTTTGCCCAGTGCAGTGTAGTGTAGTGTATGGAATTAAGTATTCCTTTTCTTATCCATGTATTGGAGTATTTTGATAGGAGTGGATTGAATCCTCCTTTTATATTTGATATATTGAATTAAATGTGTATGAAGCTAGAGATGTTCTCTCCCTGAATTTCATTTGGTGATGAGTTATTCTACCAATTATTGAATTAAGTATGTATGAAGCTAGAGATGTTATCTCCATAATTTTCATTTGGTGATGAGTTATTCCACCAGTTATCTAGTCTTAAAGATAGACTTGGAAGTTATTGTTGTATTTACCTGATTTGAATTATAGAAATCTTTTATCCCATGTGTATTGGATGTTTTCCAGCTTATGCTATAGCCTAGTGTTTGATAGTTTATGGATAAAAAGAAGAATAAAAGGAAAGTATAGTGTGTTATAAAACAGCTGTATTGTAGTTAATAAATAAAGATTGATTGATCTTCACTTTCATCCATATTATGATTATATTGAAATATCATAAGCAAACCGATTAGATTGATTAACATTATTTATTTATTTTCTTTGACACACAGCATAATACAGATTCATGCACAAATTGTTAATTTTGAGATATAAAAAAATTCATTATTAATGTAGAACTTTACTTATCATATTAAAACATTTGTAGTAATCATTTAAGCTTCATCTCATTGATTTTTATCATTTAATCATAATTTGCATAAATAATCAAGCAAAGATAGGACATTAGTTAATGAATACAATGATTTACTTTATTTTGGCAAAGCAGAACCTAGTTATTCAATAGAATACTTTACTTCAAAATTACAAAGAAAAATACATTTAATTAATAGAAGTATTTATTTTCTTTGGTAAGATAGTCCAATATTATTCCTAGTTTAAATCCCCTTATTGTAATTTAGTTAAGATACTTTTAAAGAACAAGGCAAAATCTTGATTTGTTCAGTAATTAGAATATTAATCTATGTTGTTGTTATAAATTTTTAGTTAGTAAATGAGTGATATTCAGCAAAATGCTGAATAAAAGATACTTTAGTAATCAGTTACTAGAAGTGTAAGGCCATATTTTTATTTTTATTTTTGTATAAGTCTATCAGAAATCACTGATAGATAAAAGGCCATTTCTTTTATGGTAAATGATATGCATTCATTTAATTCATTTAATGCTAAAGATAAAATATTTTACCAATCTATCAGGATGCACCTGATGAATGAAATATAGTAGATGTAAAAAAATCAACAAATTGTGTTGTATTATTTATTCTTGTATAAACTGTGAATAACAATATTAAATCCCTTTGGAATTTGTGTTCATACCAATAAAAGAAAAGTAAATGTTGATCTAGCTATTTTCTATTTGATTAATAAATATTTTGTTATCTAAATTTGTATTTGGAGTTTCTTCTATAACATTCATTCGTATTTCACACTTCCACACATGCTTATACATTTATTTTATTTAATGTAACATAATTGCATTTTATTTAATTATAATAAATCTCTAGATATGATGATGTTGATTTCCTTGATTCAAACACTATATGAGATGCCAATTACCTACTGATCATTTTAAAAGGGTTTTGTTATTTAATAATTCTTTAGATGATGAATTGAAATCAAAATGTGCCCCATTTCTTTCATTATCTAACTGCAAGTATCTATTTAGGGTATTGTTTGTTTTATAATATTATTTTCATAGTGTTAAATAATAATTTGAGATATAGAAATGTTAGATCAAACCATGCCATAAGTTAATTCCCTGAGATCTTCAATTTTAATTTAGATTAGGCAATAAATTCATTTAGCCAGATTAGATTAGTGAGTAGTTAAAATTTAGTAATGATAAATTTAGTGAGTTTAGATCTAGTGAATTATACATTACAATTTCTGAAATATTATTTGTTATTTTATTTTAGTTATTAGTTAATTTTATAATATAGTAGAGGTTGTTCAGTGCATATGGATGATGGGAGGAGGTGAAATATAGAGTATTATTAATTAATTGCATATGGATGATGGGAGGAGGTGAAATATAGAGTATTATTAATTAATTTTAGCTGGTAGGATTTTACCAATTTAATTTTTGTTTAGCATAGAACTGATAGATGTTTATTCCTATTAGTTATAATATTTTCTCTCACATCTAATGTACATTGTACACCTCATACACCTCTGTATCTCTCAACTGAGTTAGTTTTAGGTGAAAGCTTTAATTAAGAGCCTCATGAATAGATTTAGGTAAAGTTAAATAAATATTTTATTCTATGATCCATAGAATTGGTGCCCCCGGGTAATTGTTAGTGTTGGTGATAGGTGTGAGGGGTTACAATATATATATATATATATATATATATATATATATATATATATATATATATATGGGCAGGGGAGATGATAATCTGGATCAATTGATGATTGCTGGTTCAGCATGAAATGTGTATATTGGTGATTATTTATCTTTTCTACATGTCTTTTATGTGTGTCAGTAGTATGAGATAGTGTGAATAGTTGAAGGTTGCTTAAAAGTTTGAGTTCAAATCCCCTATATTTACAATTAAGTTACAGGTATAAGAATTCCTATATTTCAAATCTTATATACTAAATCTGCATATATTTCTTTATAATGAAACTAGGGAAAGGAAAGCATATTTCAGGCATTATGTATTTACAAATATGCCTATAGGATTATCCCTGACTGTTATCTAAAAGATATAATAATAATTCACAAACATTAATAACAGACTAATACATATTAAGTAATTAAATATAGATAATTTCAAACCAATGATTTCTTTCCACTAAGAAGCAATGAGAACAGTACACTGGAGCAGTTTTAATTATCTCTCCCAAAAATTTATTAAGTTAATTAATCTCTGCTTTGAAATTATGCATATCATAACATAAGAATTTAGAAATGAAATAAAATAATTAGAATAGAAAATAGGCATGGCCATTTAAAATAATAACTGATTATAGTTACTGAAAAAATTATTTAAGTTACATTTATAGGAAAAAATAATATAGTTACCATTTAGATATTTTATTTTAATAAGAATTTTAAGTAATTGAGAATTTATAATTTAACCAAAATTCATTATAGCTAGTTTCATTGAAATATTATATGTTTTAAAAATAGATTTATAAAGCACTGTGGTGAAAAAAATTTTACCAATTTTCTTCCAGGCTGAGTTATCCAGCATTTGGAGTAGGCATTGACACTTCTCTGGATGGATTGCTTGTCCACAATGTTATTCCTTAATGCAGGTGGTGGTTGAACTTCTCCATCCTGATGATGATGATGATTACCATGGCAGCATGCAGGATGAGCTTACAGTCACTATTCTTCTGTAGGAAAATTGCAAATTTGGACCTTCCTAGCCACTCAATCAAAATTCAGACATGCGTAGCTTCCTGTGGTAACTTGCTTGACTTATATAGTACATCTCTCCATTAGTGACAAAATATGGGATTTATATATGAAATCTTATCCTTCTATTGCATTTGCCTACAAGTTAGTTTTGCAGAATAAAAATCCATTAGCTTATTTACAACTCTTCTTTAAAATTATGAAATTTAACTTTCTATTGTTAAATTTCTTAATGTAGCACTTTTATCTTAGTAAAACAAATGTGATCCCCAAGTGAATAGAAAATAGTGATGCATGATCACATTTGCTTTCACTAAGGTGTGCCTTAAAATTTGTTATTTTTAAAATTAACATTTAACCTACATGCAATTTTAAACAGGTGCATGTGGCATGATTTCTTTTAATAAGAACTGTTTTAAAATTTAAAAATTGATAAATAGTTGTGTGAACATTTTGTCATATATGTATGTTGGTTACAGGTAAAATTTTACATATATGTGGTTCTTAGGAAAATAATGAATTACATTGATTCACATAAATATATAATAAATTAAAGATTTAAAAATATAAATATAATCACATTGTAACATAATTAAATCTATTACATATCACAGTTTGTACTTGCATATATATATATAACAAAACTTAAATATATTCCAAACAACGGTAAACAATTTATAATACAATATAAATAAAAACTCAAAAACTCATAAAGAAATATTTTCGATTACATTCATAATCATTTTCAACTCAACTTGAAAGTTGAGTTAAAAATGATTATGAATATAATCGAAAATATTTCTTTATGAGTTTTTATTGAGTTTTTATTTATATTGTATTTTGAAAGTTGAGTTGAAAATGATTATGAATATAATCGAAAATATTTCTTTATGAGTTTTTATTGAGTTTTTATTTATATTGTATTATAAATTGTTTACCGTTGTTTGGAATATATTTAAGTTTTGTTATTGTATTATTGATATTAGTGGACATTTATTTTGTTTTATATATATATATATGTGTGTGTGTGTGTGCCAATACTGATATAAGAATGGAGAAGTTCAACCACCACTTGTGCCAAGGAAGGACATCGCAGATGAGCAACCCATCCAGAGATTTGCCAATGCCTATTTTAAATAAAAGATAATTGTTAATATTTCTTCACTGCAGAACTCTATAAATCTATTTTAAAAACTTATAATATTTAAATGAAGCTAGATATAATGAATGTTCATCAAATTATAAATTCACAATTACTTAATATTCTTGCTAAAATAAAATCTGTAAATGGTAACTGTAATAATCTTCCCTATAAATATAACTTTAATAATTTTTCCTGTAACTGTAATCAGTTATTTTAACCTTTCTGCAGCCATCCCTATTTTCTATTCTAATTATTTTATTTCAATTCTAACTTCATATATTGTGATATGCCATAATTTCAAAATAAAGAATATTTAACTTAATAAATTTTTGGGATAGACAATTAGCTCTCCAGTGTAATGCTTTCATTGCTTTTGAGCTGATAGAAATCACTGTTTTGAAATTTATTTTAAGAGATAACAACATATTGCTATGTGCTCGTTATCTATATTTAATTACTTAATATGTATTAGTCTGTTATTAAGGTTTGCAAATTGTTATTATACCTCTTAGTTAGATAATGGCCAGTGATGATACCACAGGCATATTTATGAATGTATAATGCCTGAAATATGTATTCTCTTCCCCAGTTTCTATATAAAGAAATATATACAGATTCAATATATCTAACTAGATTGCTATTTTTTTCCTGCATACTATATTTTTTCCAACTTTTTTGTTTCTCCCAAACCTACTATTAGAAAGTATTTTATTTTTTCAATAATAATGAAATTTAGTATTATATTGTTTAAATATTATATTTTAAATACTGACGAAATTTAGTATTATATATTTTATATATTTTTGAAAAGTAGGTTAATTGGGTTTTTTATTTCTTGATACTCCATGAAATAGTATTGAAAGTCATAGCAGTTTTTTTTTTAAAAAAATGTACTGCAATTCATTTTTCTACCATTTTTTTATTATTTTTAAAATTAACATTAAACCTATATGCAATTTTAAACAGGTACATGTGGCATAATTTCTTTTAATAAGAACTTTTCAAATTTAGAAACTAATAAATAGTTGTGTAAATATTTTGTTATATATGTATGTTGGTCACAGACAAAAATTTAAAAAAAAAATTTGCGAACCATGTGAATACTTTACCTTACCATTCATTTTTTTTTTTTTAAATGTATTATAGTTTTTAAATATTTGTTTTTTAATTTTTTATACTCCACTAAATACTGTTGAAAGACAGGAGTTTCATTTGTTAAAACTAGATAATGTAAATAGCCTTTTGATTTATTTATTAAGCTTTTGAAAATAGTATTTATGATCTTTCTAATTTCCACTGAAAAAAAAAAAATTGCATTTTTGATTTTTCTAACTATCACTGAAAATTGTTTTTTTTTTTTTTTTTTTTAGTGTTGAAAGTCAGGAGTTTGTTTTTTAATGTAGTGCAATTCATATGAATACTTTGCCTTAACATATATTTTAACCCCCTGCATACTATAGCATTTTTTATTTTTCCTGCCATTTTTTAGGTTAATATTTTTTCCTACCATTTTTTGAAACTATATGCTTCTAATTGATGTCATTTATTGCTTGTATGTGGTAGCAGTGTTTTTGGAGATGTTTTCAAATTCAAAATGGTGTCGAGTTCATACTATATCAGCACTAGTAAAATTTTATGTTAAGGATTAAAAATTAATGCATGGAGGTTTTGTGTAAGATTACAATGGGGGGCAAAAATAAAACAAAGAAATCATTAATTTCTTTGTTGACTTTTAAAATAAAATAAGAATAAATTTATTGTCTGTAAAGGGATTAAGTGTAGGGTTTTTTTTATAAACAAATAAAATTAAAATAATCACTGTGTATATGTGTATTTTCAAAATAATATAAATCGTCTTTAAAAAACTTTAAATAATTTTAATGACCAGTAGCTCTAAAAAAGACCAATTCTACAAACTAAAAACAAAATTGATCTGAATGTGGTGGTAAATAAGAAAAATAAAATGTTACTCCTAAACCCCATAAAATTTCAACATTTTCCCATAATCTTTAATTTAAAAAAAAAATTTAAACAACTCATTTTGTATTTTTTCCTTATTGTATATTTGTTAATCACTTTGTATAACTGAATTCAGTTTTTTTTTATCTTATTTATTTGTAACTTTTATTTTGTATTTTTGTTCTTCTTGTTTATTTATTTAAATAAATTTGTAAATTTTTTAACCACTGTCAATTGTAATATCATTTCTGAAGAAAATACATGTAACTTATTTTATATTTGTTTAATTTTATTTACATAATACATTTTATTTTCATTTGTAAACAAAACAAAAAAAAAAAACATATTCCAACTATTTGTTCCAGTTATCACTTAATATTTAATGGTTCCCTCAAGTGTCAATAACTATCCCTCAATGCCTACTAAATGATTACTCAAATAATAATAATAATAATTAAAATTGAAATAGGATATTGATACAAATATTTGTTTGTTTAAATTAGAAAATTGTAATGATATATATCAAGATAGTATGGAGCTGTCCCTTTAAATAATCAGAAACATATATGTTTCTGATTATTTAAAGGGACAGCTCCATACTATCTTGATTAAATTTACAAAATTCCTGGAAAAAAATATCCATCTGTTCTATTTCTTTTATGTTTCATGCATTTCTGACAAAAACTTTTTCATTAGAATACATATTGGTAGGCAAATCAAAATAATTTATTGAAAAAAATATAATATAACTAATATTTCCATTACAAACACACATTTTTATAGAGTTTTTAAAAAATTTCATTCTTATCTGCTTCAGTATTCTCAAAGATCATTCATTGGTTGAGAAGTTATAATGCTATGATTTCTTACTACAAATGCACAAATATTGGAAGAATAAGAAAAGTAAAATTAATTATAAATAATAAATAAACAAACAATATGGTGGAGATTGATTATATATCAGAGAGAGCAACAAGATTAATGGAAGACCCCAAATGCAGATAATTTATGTTTGGGTCTTAACAAGTTATCATGGTGAGGGGGAAATGAACTTTTATATAAATGTACAAAATTTTTTCTATCATGCTAGACAACATTTTAAAATGCATGGAAAATTTTAATGCTAGAATTAGAAAACAGCTAAAATATGAAAATAATGTGGATAAATTTGGTTATGGAAACACAGAAATGAAAGCAATTAAAATTTCTTGAATTAAAAAAAAATGTGTGTTATAAATTTCTTGTTTGAGAGTTGTGGTACTGGACATGGATGTATTTAAATGAAGGTACTGTAGAATTGTATTACATTTTGTCATTATGTATTCAAGATTATATGTTTTTTAATATTTGTTACTGATGTTAGTGCAAAGCTTGAGAAAAAAAGTTTAGTCATTGACAACTCTAGTGCTACAGATATACTTCAGTTTTAAATAAGATTAACAAAAAAAATAACTGATATTCTATTATTAAACTGCTACACAGATCAGAAGTATATAAATCATAAATACTTTTGCCATTAGAGTTAACATCATAAATACTTTTGTAAATTTTCAATTGAAACAAGACAATGTGTATTATATAATAATGTTTGGACATTTTATTTATAGATAACAAATTGCTAGAGAAGTACTGGAGCAAAAAATGAAGTGCATAATAAAGACAAACTCCAAAATTAGAGACTAAGTTTAGATTTGTCTAAATTTAATGTAATTGAACTTTTTATTTTAAATTGTATGTCTTTTAAAAAGGTGCTAAAAATTATTGCTATTATATCTCAGATGCTGCTATTATGGATGTCAATTTTAAAAATTACTTTATCTGATGAATATTGATATGAATACAAGCACATATTGAAAATATTACACTGAGATAGAAATTATTTGCTTTTAATTTGATCACAAATGGGTTTTTTTTTTCAGATTTTTGCTAGTTATAGCTAAACTATACAGAAATTTATCAGAATTGATTTGGTGGATAAAGACAACTTTCAAATGCATAGAAAGAAGATCCAATACTTACTGGTTATTAAAAATATAATGAAAAATTATTGTTCCCATGATCACTTTCCATTGTGGTACTAAGAATGGAATAGACAGATCAACAGTGTCATTGGTATCATGGCATATTATCATCATCATCATCAATCATTATCAATTCACTTCAGGATGAAAGTCTCTCCAAGTTCAATCCATCTTCTCTGATCTTTAGCTTCTCTTCTCCACATCACCCCTGCACACTTTCTTATTTCCTCCATCCAACTTACATGTAGACTCTTTCTTGGTCTTTTACAATCTCTTGGAATCCAGTTTAAGATTTCAATTGTCCATCTATTATCATCTCTTCTAGCAATAAGTCCAATCCAACTGCACTTCAATCTTTTAATATTTTCAATGAGGTCAGTAACACCTGTTTCTTTTCTTAGCCATATATTGCATTTTCGATCTCTTCTTGTTACTCCTAACATACATCTCTCCATACTTCTTTGAGTGATCTGAATGAAGTCTTTGTATTGCTCTTTTATTAAGTTTCCAAGTCTCAGATCCATAAGTAAGAACTGTAAAACACATTTATTAAAAACATTTCTTTTCAATCACATAGGCATATTTTCTTTCAGTATCGAGTTCTACTAAAAGCACTCCAAGCAAGTTTAATTTTATTAGTTTCATCCATTAAGGTTCCATCTATATTAATATTATTAATTATAGACAGTAAAAAATCACAAAATAGAAAAGACAATTGTATGCTATACATAATACTATTATTTCTTTTTGATGATTACAAATTAAAAAGATGATTGCTAATTAGAATTTTTGTTATAAAGTTAAAAATAAATATATATTTTTTAAAAATACAGATAATGATTTTATAAAATTATTTCACAAACTTTCATTTTATTTTTAATGAAAAAGTAAAACCTTTTCCCACTTCTGTTTCATATTGTTCAATCAGTTTTCGGTGATATAAAAAGTCTGGAAAAAAAAAACTCATTAAGAAACAAAAGTTTTACTAATGAAAGATTAATCCCAGGGGCATCTATTTCTTTTAATAATTAAATTCAAATGAAAATACAAATACTTAAAATTAAAAAAAAACACATAAGGCTTTATAAAAACGTTTTCTTAGATCATAAAAATAAAAACTATTGTCGAGCGTTGATGGTCGAGTGGTCGGCACAGCCGCTTTACAAACAGTTGTCCCGGGTTAGCGTGTTCGCTTCCCGGTCGATGCTATGACACGTGAAAAGAAAAAAGAATTATTTCATAAAAAACAAAAGATCTAAAACTTTATTGCCAGGAATTTATAAAATGTTTGAGAGCTAAAAAAAACAAAAAAAAAAAAAAAAACAGAACTGGATAAAATCGCTCCAGAGTCTGCCATTCTGCCGCAACAGCAAACCATGCAGGACATTATTGGTTTTAATTATATTTTAAAATAATTATTATAATTCTGTCACTGAAATGTAATAAATTAAAGGCATTACTACTATTGATGATGCATTTTTGGTACTAGCCTTGTCTTAATTTATAAGTACACATTTTGTGTATTGAACTAGTCAAGCGTTGATGGCCTAGCTTCACATCCCGGTCAACGCTTTGACATATAAAAAAAAAAGTTTTTATTTAAAATTTTATCTTTATTAGTAAATATCAAACAGATAAATCTTAAACTTTCTAAATCAATTATTATTTTTTTATATCAATTTCAATCACCATTTTCAGATAAATCTATTATTGCATTAAGTTCTTTATGAATATGTCTTGTAATAAATCAATGCAAAATAGATATATATTAAAGAAAAGGATGTGACTGCAATTTATGGTGAAAGAATCATCCATTTAAAATTACTGAATTTAGAACATAAGATTTGAATTAGTCAATTGTCACAGATTTTTATCTGAATTTACAGGATCATGTAACATTTGATTACAAGCTTTGTATTAACAATAGTAATGTGTATTATAATTTTACTTCAGAACCTTCTATGTAATTATTAATAATTAATGGAAACTAAACAATAATGTCATTCAAATCATCTCGTCAATTTCTATCGATTGGCTTTCTTCACTAGAGAGCATTGATTTGCATATTCGTCTAGAAATCATATTACTTTTTTAACTATTGAAGCTAATGACTTGAAAGTTTTAATATCCCAAGATGTTGAATCCAAACCAGTATGTTTGTGTAGTTATATAATTCTGATAATATTATCAGTAACTTTTTGTTTTAGTGACTTTAGTTATATATTAACTATAAACATTTTTGCCCATTTAGCATAAGAATGATACATATTAAATAAAGATATCACATGACTTTTTTCACATTATATTTAATGTCTGCATTAATAAAAAAATACATTCCCTCATTTTATGCTAAAATTATCTACGTAAAACATTACCAGTTTATACCATTGATTATATCTATATAGTTTTATAAGAAAGTTGTTTTGAATTTTAAAGATGTTTAAATTCTCAAATTATTAGTTTGAATAGTTTTAAAATAAATAAAGATGACTGCTGATTGGATGTATGCAGATCAATGTTTTTCAATAACAAAGATAATAGCAAAAAAAAAAAATAGTCTGGGAATTTTGTTGGTACCATCACTGATGCAGTTATTACTTACATAAATATACATAGATGGTTCTGCAAATGAGTTATAGAATAGATCACTGCTACTAATGCAGGTGTTAAACATTAGCTATAAGAGCCACGTAAAACATTATTTGATTATGAAGTCTATAAAAATTGAGAGTTTGTAAACAATTGAGTTTTCATTTCGTAGATTCAGGAACTTTCTTTAACTATATATTTTCTTGATCATGTAAATAAATATAGAATCAATTAAAAACTGTTTCATTTTTTAGTATTTAAACATTTAGTCTAAAAAACTTATAAAGTAAATATTAAATTGATTAAAAATAAATATGTTAAATTTCAGTAATGGAACTGTTATTTTTAATCTATCAGTGATATAGCTATGATAAAGCAAATCAGGATAATATATATGAGCTTCTGGGATTTAAGCTCTTTTATTGTATGTATTCAGGAAAGTATTAAAATATATCTTATAAATTATATTTAGCATAAAAGCCCAAATTCTAGCTATACCATTATAACTTACCACATTCACGTATCACATCTTCAGAAACTGACTTTATAATAAATAATAAAATAACTATTAAGAAAATTTCTTCATAAATACTCTAAAACTGTATAAAAATATTTCAGGATATGTAAAATGTATTTTGGTATCACTTATTCGAAATAAATTGTTCCAAATAAAAATGCTATAAAACGTTATTCCTTTTCAATTTTTTAAATTTTCTTTTTATATTTTTATATTAATTCAAAAAAGAAAATTATCACTTTAATGATATAAAGATATTTTTTATGTTGAAATAAAAATTTTAAACATAAAGGCTGAAATTCTTTATTGTTTCCTCCCATATGTTAAAAATTGTTACATTTTGACTAATATAAAATCACTACCTGATATGACTATGGTTTAGCTATCCAAAATTTTAAAAAATTAAAAAACTGCCAATTTGAAAAATCGTCAGCAACCTAAGCAATTTACAATCTCCAGTTGAATTTGAACTTCAAGTTGTGGTCATGGTTGTTAATATACTAATCATAGCAATGTGAAACTCTTAATAGTTATTTACAATAAAAAATAAACAAATAATTGGCAAGTAATAGAGATACTATCAATGATCAAAATTATTAATCAACCCTACTGCATTATTACATAAATTTTACTCTGTAGGTGATCTTCAATTTTTTGATTTTTCAACATCTGTGGTAAGTTTGCCTGACAAATAGATGATGGCACCTTTTAAAAACAAAAACAAAAATGAAAATTTTTAGTTCTGTATATGTTTTCTTTTTAAGTGATTAGTATTATTTATGGATTCAGTTAAGCATTAAATCATCATTATTATTTATTATTTTCAAATGACAATTTTGTTATTGATCCTCAAACCTCTTTAAAAGTTTTTCTGTCCACCACTCCAAGTTTTAGATATTCATAATTATTTCATTCTTTTATATAATCACACATCTTTTTTTCTATTTCACTTTTTTATTTCTACAAACTCTCCAATGTATTCTTTATAATTCTTCTGCACTTAAATATCTGTCCAAATCCAATTTTTTTTTACTTTATAATTTTTTAATAATTAATATCTTTTCATTTATATTTTTCAGTACTTTAACATTGCAATTTCTATTTTGCAATAGTTTTGTTTTTCATTTTTGTTCAAGTCCATAACTCACAAGCCTCCAGGATTTTTACTTTTTCTTTAATCATTATGTTATTATTCTATATAAGTCACAAATTTAAACACAACACATAAAGTGAATGAATTGTTTTGCTTAATTCCAACTTCAATAGATCACAAGATAACATTCCACTACTATTCTGCTGTGTAGCCTTTTCACTTTTTGCTCTAATGTTTTTGCCCCTGTTAGAAAAACAATACAATTAAATTCATAAGTATTTAAAAGCTTTAACTTCTTTAGAAGTTTTTATCCTATTGTCACTCATAGATTTATAATAAATTTATAACTGAAACCCAGAGGCTTATTATATACCTGTGTCTATATATGTAATATATAGGGTATATGAGCACAGACTTTCACATGACCCACCACTCTCCACACTATCTCATAACACTGATACACTTGAACACATATGTTGAAAAGATTAATAATCACCAATATACATATTTCATGCTAAACCAGCAATCATCAGTTGGTCCAGATTACCATCTCTACACATATATGCTATAAGTGCTCAGATATATATATATATATATATATATAATATTATACAAGTGCTCAGATATATATATATATTAAGATAGCCAATCCTCATACTTCAATGGACAGGCTTCAATCTACTCCACACTCCAACTCTTCAACCATCCATCCAATTGAAAATCTGATGATGGAATGCTCAGAGTGGTCTTCAAGCATTCCATCATCAGATTTTCAATTGGATGGATGGTTGAAAAGTTGGAGTGTGGGGTATATTGAAGCCTGTCCATTAAAGTATGAGGTTTGGCTATCTTAATATATATCTGAGCACTTGTAGCATATATGTGTAGAGATCGTAATCTGGACCAACTGATGATTGCTAGTTTAGCATGAAATATGTATATTGGTGACTATTTATCTTTTCAACATATATGTGTTCAAGTGTATTAGTGTTATGAGATAGTATGGAGAGTGGTGGGTCATGTGAAAGTCTGTGCTCATATATCCTATATATTAATAAATTTATATGCCTTTTCTTCTAATTGGAAATATATTCTTGAAAGTACAAGTGGCCATGCAAAATTAACAATAATCACCTCTTTCTAATCTTTCTCTTTTCTTGTTCTTTTTTTTATCATCTCTATCAACTTTGTGTTCAGAACACTTATCTCACAATAGTAAAAAAAGATCTGGGAATGCATTTACATCAATGTGTAAATTAAAGTTATAGCTTTAGTGTTTTATTGCTTTCTTATGAAACTTTAATAAGAATTTATAATCCCAATAAAACACTATTTTTATATTATAATTATTATATTTTTATTTATTTATTTATTGTTGTAATATGTAATTATTATGTATCCAATTGAATAATTTTTAGTCGTTGTATTAAAAATTGGCTCACAGAAATATTTTTTTTTATATTTACAATACATTTTATAAATCATAATTTCATAAATAATTTTTTAAATAAATAATATATGTTTATATATATTATATAAAATTACATAATTGTTTATTTATAATGTCAGTCAATGTTTTCCAAACATTATTCAAAATGTTTATGTTAATTTTAATATTTACAGTAGAGATTTCAGTATTCATACAAACAGAATATATGTAATATTTTAATAAATAAGTAGGAATTTAACAAAAAAATTACTTTAAATTTGAATAATCAAAACATGAAATATAGTTTAAGAAAGTTTATTCCTTCTGATGTTTCTTATCAAATATCAATCATTCTATTTAGATAATTCAAAATATAACACTTTATTAAAACATGACTTCTCTTTACTTTTTTTCTTTTGTTTAGTTTTGTTATGATATACAGGGTATTCATATAGTTTGTGTGAAATTTAAAAAAATTATAACTTTATTAGTATTTGTGATAAAAATAAATTATGTAGAATGTATTGGAAATAAGAAAATCTATAAATTTTTTAGTGTTTTATTGTATTTTATTAAGTTTCCACATGTCCATCATTATTAGAAATACAAAGGGTAATATGATTTTGTAATTCTCTAAAAACATTTTCCAATTGATTTACAGTAATGCCTGAAATCACATTAATTATTTTAGCTTTCATTGAAGTCTTCTAACAATCGAGGTTTGGTTGCATACACTATTGTTTTCACATGCCTCCATAAAAAAAATCAAATGAGTCAAGTCTGGAAAATATGGAGGCCAAGAAAATGGTCCACTTCATCCTGATTTAGAAACTGTCTAACACACAAAGCAAAGTGGCAAGGAGCTCCATCTTGTTGAAATACTGTATCATCATTTAGTCCTAATTGTCAAGCTGAGGAATAAAGTAATTCTGCAGTATATCTAAGTAGATGTGTCATTAATAGCATGATCTTGAAAGAAGGGCCCTATGATTTGATTTTTTTCTCAAAGCACACCACAAATTAACTTTAAGAGAGTCTCTTTCATGTTCAACAGTTTCATTTGGATTTTCAGTTCCCCAAATCTGGCAATTATGTCTCTTGATCTTGCCACTAATATAAAATGTTGCTTCAACCTTAAACTATTCACAAATGAATCATTATTGCCAAGTTTTTCATTGAACTGATGGAAGAAAGTTAACCATGTGTGATATTTCTCTTCTAGCAACATTTGATGCAATTGAAATTTACAAAGTTTAATGTGAGATCTTTTCCACAGAATCTTATGAAAAGTGAACTTTGAAAGCCTCAGCTCTAGTGATGCTCAGTTAGTGACTTTTTTGGACTTACCTTAAAGAATAGTTCTATGGAATCTATACTTTCTTCACTGACATGTGACCTACCAGATCATGGCTTATCATGGATTGAGCCTGTCTCTGAATTTTCATCCATCGGCAACAGATTTCCTATGAAGTGATTCTATATTGTATTCAGTTCTAAACTTTCTTTGTACATAAACAATAGATTTCAGTTCATCCAACCAAAGAACATAGCTTATTTTTCTTCAGTTGAATCCATGAGTCACATAATTCTGAAAAAGAAATATTTTCAAAGTTTTGAAAAATTATTAAATTATTGTGTTGAAGAGTTACTAAATAATTTTATTGACAACTAGGTACATTAATCTACCTAATACTATTTACAGATTATTTTCTATCACTAATATTAAAAAAGTTATACATTTTCTAAAGGACATCCTGTATTTTGACAATATTGGACACACATTCAATCCATATCAGCGATTTTTAATAGGTGTCTCTCAAAACAGTAGATTTTGTGAATTTGTGATATTCATTGTATTCATTTAAATTCTGTTATTATACTTTGCATGTATTCAATTGCTTAGTGTGTTATATATAAATTTTATAACTAATTTCAACAATTTTAATTTAAATCATTTATTTTTTAATTAAATAATATTTTTTATTCATAAATAACTTGAAAAATGATTATCTGTATTTTTAATTATCATTAGATGTCTGGTCATGAACTAAAAATTATTTTTATTAGTAATTATTATTTCCTATTAAAACAGCACAACAATGATTAAATTTATTTAAATGTAAACAGGATTCAGAGCAAAGTATTTAGACATGATATTGCTGAAATCTATAAAAGGTATCAAAGTCAAATTTTACATTAAGATTATTTTAAATACTATCATCTTTAATTTTAAAAAAATATTTTACTAACACTTTTTACAAATAAAATAATCATTTTTAACTTAATATTTTTATTTATTACTTTGGAACATATAGTCTATAATATATAATAATAAAAGATATATTCATCCATAATTTTGTTTATTTTATGAATGAGACATCTTGTTATGTTGTTTCTAACTACAATTTTTGTTTTATAATCAAAAGTATTCCAAGACTTTACAAAGATTAATTGGCAACCTTATAAAACAGAGTTACATAAAATTATATGTATATATCATTATTAATTATTAAAATTCTGAGCTCAACATTTTTAATCACCATTTTTCTTCTGTTTTTTATTTCTTTTGCAATCTAAACAGTTCCAGTTAATTTGTTATACATATATATGTTTATGTCACAATATTTTTAGTTAATTTTATATAAAAATGTATACTGAGATAGATACTCCTCTATCTCAATTTATAATTTATATTTAAAAATATAATAGTTGACAATTGATAAAGATATGTGCTTAAAATCAAAGTAAGTCAATTTTAAATTTAGTTTTAAAAAGATAAAAACTAAATTTATTTCAAATAAATTTGTTTTAAAAAATTATATTATAGGAACATAGTTTAATTAATTACTAATTTATAAAATTTCGCCCATATTATTTATCTTGTTCTTAAATAAAATTCTTGAAAAACTAATTACTTTTAAGCTTTGTTTCATGTTTTGAAAGTGTCTAAAATGCCAATTAAAATAATTTTAAGGGTTAAAATGGCTAAATGTTATCTACAAACATATAGGTTACTGGTGTAAATAATTTTATAAACAAGAATAAAATAATTACTGGCTTCTTAATTAAAAAAAATGTTTTGCAAAGTTGAAAGTGATATAAGTAGGCCACTTCAGAAAATAAGTTGATATTTGGTCTTTGCTCTGTGTTTATCATTTACTAGGATCATCATTTGCTGCCCCATAAAGTATAAAAATATTTTCCAGCAGCTATGAATGTGTGGTTAGAAGCCACTAATGAACTTTACTTCAACATAAATTCCATAACTATCAGAAAGTCCTATTCTGCTTGCTGAATTTGATCCAGTGTTGTTCCAACTATTTTCATGTACATTAGATTGCAGTTAAAACAGATGTATTTCTCAACCATGAAAGGGAACAAACTTTTAAAACAAACTTTATCTTTAAGCACAAAACCTAATTGTGACTCAAATGTGAAAACCATAAATGGAAAGATTTTACTAATTAAACTACCAAAGAGCTCTTTTTTTTAAATCATTCATACATAATTGTAATTCCATTTTTATAGTGAAATAATATCTTCTTGGCTATATCTTGGACTTAAAATAATAAATTTATTTATTCTATGATTGACTTAATAAACTTTTAAAATATAGTTGCTAAGTCAGAAATATTTAAAGATATTGAACAATTTATAATGTAATTTCTATAATTTTATATGTTTATTTTATTTACATTTCATGTTAACTTACTTTTAATATTTATACTTTAACAACACTTGATTTAGTTTTATTATTTGATGTTTATATATATTGCTATGCTTTTAAATATTTTTTAAGGTGTAAATGTTATTTAATAATTTTCATCTTTAAATATTCAAAAGATTTTAAAAAATCAGTTTTGTCTTTTTAATTTTTTTTCTGTTTCTACTAAAGAGTTTTAAACAATGGAGATGATTTTAATAATCAAAATTTAAGTGAAATAATAAATATTCAGTTTAAATAAATGTCAGCTCAATCTTTTTTGAGTGTTAATCTGTTTTTAAAGAATATAAGAAAGATTTAGTTTTTAAATAGTTAAAATGTATGTGTCTAACATAATATGTGATTAGATATATAATTAGTATAATAAGTTGATTTTAGTAAGCTTAAAACATTAAGTTAGTTTCTTATTTATTTATTTTTTATTTACATATGGATATGAAATTAAAGAGGTATGTGCTTGCATTTTATATAGTAATCATATAAATATTTAATCTAATGCACATGAATTTTGTTTATGTTTACTGGCTGGCTATATATTATTCCAGATTGAGATACTCATAAATAATTTTAAATTTGCTTCAGATTTTGAAACATTTTCCCCAAAAAAGTTTATTTTACTTTGGACTCTGGCTGATTAGGGGTTATTTTTTATGTTGTTTTTATCTTAACATGGTGTAGGGATCAAATCCATAGTGTACAAGTCTGATTTTGTAATGGCCTGTGCATTGTGAATATTTATAGTAAATTTAAGCTGTTTTGCTATTATTTGTCTTTTAATGCAAAAATGAATATATATATATATATATATAATCAATTTACTAGTTATAAATTAATGCAAAAATGAATATATATATATATATGATAATCAAAACTAGTTATAAATTTCGTAACTTGTCTTAAGCTTGCATTTTATGATCACTATATGGAGCTTTACCAATAGCTTCTAACAAGCTTTGTTTACATAAATGTCAAAAGAAATAGAATTTAAAATCTCTATCATTGACAGCCACCTCCAGACCAGCTAGTTTTGAGCTTATTGGTTGATGTCAGTGAAGGGTTGGGAGACCAGAAACTAGATCTAAATACCAACTCTAAAGTCAGCACTTATCAAACATGTTTCTATCAGTTTGAAAGCATGAAATTTATCAGTCACATAATGTTTTCAAACCCAGATTAACAAACTAGATAGATATATGTGTCTAAAACAGTTCAGTTTCACCATATAGTAAAAGTCTCTGCAATATATAGCATTGCAAAAATCTTCAAAGGTACATTTATGATCATCAAAACAAGTTATAAATTTCATAACTTGCCTTAAGCTTGCATTTTATGATCACTAAATGGAGCTTTACCAATAGCTACTAATATGCTTTGTTTACATAAATGCCGAAAGAGATAGAATTCAAAATCTCTATTGTTGTCACCCACCTCCAGACCAGCTGGTTTCGAGCTTACTGGCTCATGTCAGTGAAGAGTTGGGAGACTAGAAACTAGATCTAAATACCAACTCTCAAGTCAGTACTTATCAAACATGTTTCTATCAGTTTGAAAGTATGAATTTATCAGACATGTAATGTCTTCAAACCCAGCTTAACAAACTAGATAGCTATATGGGTCTGAAATCAATTCAGTTTTGCCATATAGTAAAAGCCTCTGCAATATATAGCATTGCAAAAACTGTAAAGATATATTATAATATAGAAAAAATTATATTAGCAATCATAAATTTTAAAAAAATTTATATTATAGTCTATTTTGACTCTATTATAATTTCTAAAATTTCTATCTGCATTTAAATAATATATATATATATATATATATATATATATATATATATAAACACACAATAACTGATTAGTAACATATTTTTTACACTAACATTCAGACGTAAAATATACCATAAATGAAAGCTTTTTATAAAATCAATTATGTGTTCAAAAAAAAATTTAAATGCTAAATACAATACTTTACATTATTTTATTAATTTTACTTATATTGATTAATTTAAGAATTAATTGCTTTATCTAATTATTAACTTTGTTTTGAATAATAATGATAAGCAAAATATGCTATTATTTTACATTTTGAAAGAGAAGAATATTTCTAATAGATATCCTTTTTTTTAAACTGAAACTTAAAAAAAAAAAATTTAATGATATTTCTCAAAAATTCACATTATTATTCCAGGGTTTGTCAATCCAGTTGACATTTTTTGGAATTCTTTCAGCTACAGTTCCATTTTCTTTTATATTCTCTGTATAATTCCAATGATGATAATACCTACATATATATATTATTCCTAGATAGGATCCAGGTATTTTCAACTCTATTAGGTTTTTTTTCATATATGTATCCAAATATAGATAGTTTTAAATTATTTAGCATAATATTAGCACGCATTAAAGAAATGATTTTTTATTGTTATTCATTCCATTCATGATCTTGCAGATATTAATTAAGAAACTCCCATGTTCTTCCTTTGTAAACTCTATTCACTGATCATTATTATGTGTTCAATAAATTTATAAAGCAATCTGTAAACTCTATTCACTGATCATTATTATGTGTTCAATAAATTTATAAAGCATTAAGTTATCCATGTAAAAAATTGTTTATCCGCCCAAAATAAAAAATAAAGTTCTATTTGGTTATTAGATAACATGTTAATCATTTTGATTTTCTTTTAATTCAAATAAAAATGTTTTTTAAAAAATTAATCTTCATATAATTTTTTTAATTAATATTTTTTTAATATTTGATTTACACTTAAATTTATCTTTGCATTCATTCTGAGTTTAACCCTATTTCTAACTAATATTTTTTTAAATTCTTGTAACTATTATATAGGGTATATGAGCACAGTCTTTCACATGACCCACCACTCTCCACACTATCTTACAACACTGATATACTTGAACACATATATGTTGAAAAGATAAATAATCACCAATATATGTATTTCATGCTAAACCAGCAACCATCAGTTGGTCCAGATTACCATCTCTACACATATATGCTATAAGTGCTCAGATATATATTAAGATAGCCAATCCTCATACTTTAATGGACAGGTTTCAATCTATTCCACACTCCAACTATTCAACCGTCCATCCAATTGAAACCTGTCCATTAAAGTATGAGGATTGGCTATCTTAATATATATCTGAGCACTTATAGCATATATGTGTAGAGATGGTAATCTGGACCAACTGATGATTGCTAATTTAGCATGAAATATGTATATTGGTGATTATTTATCTTTTCAACATATATGTGCTCAAGTGGATCAGTGTTGTGAGATAGTGTGGAGAGTGGTGGGTCATGTGAAAGCCTGTGCTCATATACCCTATATATTAAACTTTATTATTGGTTTTCTTTATTTACAATTTAATATTATGGAAGGATATGTAATGGAATTACATGTCATAATATACATATATATTATTAAAATACAAGTATGTTATATATACTTTTAAACAAGATGTAATTATAGGGGTTTGAACCCAGATTTTTAAGCTCTCCTTTGTCATCCACTCCATATATATCTCCAAGACTCATGATTACATACATGTGAAAAGATAAATGATCTCCAGTGTATTTATTTTATGTTAAACCATCACTCATCAACTGGTCTAGATCATCATCTCCCACATACATATATAATCAGTGCTTGGTTTAAATTAAGATAGCAAATCTCCAAACTTTAATGGATTGGATTCTCTGCTCTCCAACTCTTCAGTTGTCCATATTATGGAAAATATGATGATGGCATGTTCACAGACCTTGTTGCTAATTTTATTGTCATACCCATGTTGGCCTTAAATCATTCTGAACCTTAATATGCAGGACCTTAAACCCATTTAAATACAGAGAAGAGGAATGCACAGAATACATGTAGCTTAAAAATATATATAATATACTTCTATATTCAGCCTATTTTCTGCTCATCCTTCTTCTGTGTATTTAAATAGGCTTAAGATCCTGCATATGAGAATCAAAATGACTTAACTGCCAACATGGGTATGACAACAGAATTGGAAAACAAGAGCTTTAAACATGCCATCATCAGATTTTAATTTAAACCAAGCACTGTTTATATGTGTGTATGGGAGATGATGACCTGGACCAACTGGTAAGTGCTAGTTCAGCACAAAATATATATATTGGAAATCATTTATCTTTTTCACATGTATGTAGTTGTAATTGTTGGTTATATAAGATGGAGTGGATAACAAAAATGAGCTTGAAAGTCTGGATTCAAACTCCTATAATTTTACATACATATATATATGTTATATATAGAGCTCGCAAAGCAAACTTTTAACAAGCTTTGTAGAATATCCCCAACCTCAGACTGGTTTCTGCTACTGGCATTCTCAGTGAGGTGCTAAGATATTCAGTCATTAGATTAAAAATATCAGGACAACCCCAACACTTTATCTAATGTATAACTATTAAGTAGAAACTCTGAAATTTTCAGACATCCATATGTCTTCCAATCCAGCTACCTAACTTAAATAGCCATATGGGACTGAACTAAGGTCAGATACACCATATATTAATAGCTTTAGCAATATAAAATCACCCAATCCATCATAGCAAAAAATAAAATTTTATTAAAGTCTGATGTCACATGACTTAATTTAATAAGCTTGTGTTTATAAATGTTATATATAGAGCTATGATGGAATTGGCTATTTTATATTGCTGAAGCTATTAATATGGTGTATCTGAACTTAGTTCAGTCTCAAAAGGTTATTGGAGTTAGATAGCTGGATTGGAAGACGTATCGATGTCTAAAAAGTTCAGAGTTTCTACTTAATAGTTATACATTACATAAAATGCTGGGCTTGTCCTGGTATTTTTATTCTAATAATTGAATATCCTAGCATCTAACTAAAAATTCCAGTAGCAGAAACCGGTCTGAGGTTGGGGGTATTTTATAAAGCTTGTTAAGAGTTTGTTTTGCCAGCTCTATATATAACATTTGTAAACACAAGCTTATTAAATTGTCCTGTGACATCTGACTTGATTTTTTTGTAATTTTATTTTTTGCTATGATGGCTTTGGCAATTTTATATTGCTAAAGCTATTAATATATGGTGTATCTGAACTTAGTTCAGTCTCATATAGCTATTAAGTTAGATAGCTAGATTGGAAGATATATGGATGACTGAAAATTTCAGAGGTTCTACATAATAGTTATACATTAGATAAAGTGCTGGGCTTGTCCCGGTATTTTTAATCTAATGATTAAATATCCTAGCACCTCACTGACACCGCTAGTAGCAGAAACTGGTCTGAGGTTGGGGGTATTCTACAAAGCTTGTTAAGAGTTTGTTTTGCGAGCTCTATATATAAACATGTGTAAACACAAGCTTATTAAATTAAGTCATGTGACATCTGACTTTATTTTTTTTGTAATATGTATATATATAATTAATCAAAACAATACAATAATTAATATATAATTAATTATATATATTTTATTATAATTGGAATACAGACATTGATTAATAATTTATATATATATATATATGTACATTATAGTAGAGTGATTTATACCCAGTAGAGTCTACCTCATAAAAACAAATGGAAAAGACAATTTTAAATTATATAATCAAAATATATATAAAGTCGTGCACAGCTATATTAATAATGTAATAAAAATAAATAAGTTATTCAGGTTTATTAAACCTCATAATAAAAAAAGTAAAACTTTTAATATATATATTTTCATTTGAAATATTTTTTTTGTTTTATATTTTTGTGAGTAATTTAAGCAGATCTAATTCATTTCAAAAATGTAAAAAAAATTAACTTGCTTATATATATTTTTTGGAACAAAAAGATAATGTTAAGAAAAAAGAAAGATAAAAAAAAGTAAGTTTTTTTGTGTGTGTTCATGGATCAATTGTATATAAGTTGGGTCAATTTTATTTTTTTCTCCAGTAGTAGATTCAAAGTACCAGGAGAAAAAGTAAATTTTCCATAGCAAGTTACTTTTCAACTGCTGGTAATAATCTCTGCTGATGGAAAAACTAATTTTTAAATATCAGGGAAAACTAATTTTCAAATATCAGAGGTGAAATACATTCACTTTGTTAAAGTTTTGTGACAGAAGAGTAGGTCAATGCTATAACTGCAAACTACTGTAGTCCTGATCAGAAAATGTAAACCTGCTTTTAAAAATGCTTAAGGCTGCCTAAGATGGGAAGTTTTATAATTTGCAACAGTAGAGAGTTGAGAAAATAAAAAGTGACCTTTAGGATAAATATTTCTTTATTCAATGCTATCCATCTACAGACTATTGTCTTATTATTCATATATGTGAATACAAGTTAAAGTAGAAAGAATATGAACTAATACAAGAATCTAAAACAATGCAAAGACCCTTTATAACATCCACCAGAGACAGTACAGCATAGGAGCCAATTTGTCACCTCTGTACAAGAACAGCATATTGAAAATCTGACTGTGATGTGTTTGCTAAATTACAAAAATAAAATGAGTGCACATAAAAACATGAGTAGAGTAGATTGAGACATAAGAATATATACATGTAAAGTTATTTTGGTTAGATGTGTTCAATATTAAAAAGTGGAATTTTTTTATTTGCATTTTCTTCATACAGTAAAAACATTTTTTTATTAATTCTGCATCAAAATATATTTTCATTCTCAGGTGTAAGTATATTTGAGCTTCAAGTTATGTGGCCATTTTATGTACTGACCATCAAAATTCAATTATCATTAGGCACAGGTTGGCACTGTTTATAATGATATAGTTGAATGGTATCATAGAGAGATGGAAAAAACATCATCATGACTAATAAATTAATAAAATAATGAGTAAAATAAATGAATAAGCACACAAAAGAACTGAGTGTATGATCAGAAAAGAATAAAGCTATAGTAGTTATACTAATAATGAGTATTATAAAGTACAGATTACCCAGCATTAAATATTAACCCTTGTGACTGTATGTAAAAGAAATACATTATAAACAAGCTATTTATTTAGCCACTTCCACTCTTAGGACAAGATGAACTTTCTTAAATGCCAAATTATTTAACATAAAATGATAAAAATAATGCTGGGATACTGATACATGCTGATCACTATCAATGTTCTATCCATATGGTATCATTAATATACTGGCCAACTTTAACTAATTTTTTTCTAATAAAAATATAAAATGCAGAGAATGGACTTCAAAGGTGTTATCTTTGGGCTCTCCAAAGAACTCTCCATATGTCCAAACCCAAACATAAACCCCTCAACATAAAGAACTTAACCATTATTTCTCTCTAAACCTATCTCAAAATCACAAGACCATATAAACTGTAATTGTGTACAAGAGAAAATAAAATATATAGGCTAACTATAATTGAGTAGCTTTACCAAGATAATTTTAAAATTTCTAAAATGCTATGCTATATTGAAATTTAATTATACACATTACCTTTCATAAAACAGATAGCTGGAGGAATAAAAACTTAAAACTTATTTTTAAAACAATTCTTTAGTAAACTAACTAATTAATAATTAAAAAAACTAAAAATGACATGATATTATAATTTAAACTTAAATCCATTTTATCAAAAAATGTACAATTCTGTTTAATCAATTAACTTTTATTCATTAATTTGATTAATTTTTACTTTCAATGAGTTATTTCCTTTTCAATAATTAGAGATGGAAAACAAGTTTTCATAATCAAAGATAAAAAAAATTAATTAGCTAAAAACCCTTTTTATAATTTTGGAGGAAAAATCAAATGAAAGAAAAATAAACATATTTCAAAAATAAATGTTAAATTAATAACATTATTTATTACCACATATTATTTCTATAAAAATTTATTTTAAAATGAAGATATAATGTAAACATTAAAATAGCTTTTCCATGATTTTGTTGTTTTTAGTCCTTTTTTATTTTTGCATTTTTTAGTTTTTTTTTTCCTGTTGATGATTTAACAACCCTTTTTTCTTATAGGCTTATAGAAGTTCTCCATTAGCACATATTTCTAGGGTAATGCACACAATCAAATTTTCTCTATTTTTGCAATACAATATTCTCAAGCTTCTGCATAGATTGGAATTATTCATTTATTTTAAATCTAATAATTTTACAGATCAGGTTACATCATAGAGACAGAGACAATCATGCTCTTAAATTGATTCAAGGCTTGTTGTAGATTATTTTAGGGCCATTTTTTTACTATTTCTTTAATGAGTAGATTATATAGCTGAGATTTGATGATCTTCAGTTTCTTGCTAAAACTTCAGAAAACACTACAGCTACTGATTTCTTCATCTTGGTCAAAAATGTCTGTTCTTTATTGGACACTGAAGTCTACTGATTTACTTACCTACATATTTTTCACTAATCCTGTATGAATCCAAATGTAACCTTGACCAATTGAGTTTATTTTTACAAAAGATTATTTTCCTCTTTCAAAATTAAAATTATAAAACATTATGCTAAAGACAAAAACAAATTCTAACCATAAGACAAAAATTCCTTTGCAGTTATTTTTTCTTATGCTAAAACTAAGAAATCTCTTGATCAACTTTGAATGTGAAATCATTGCCTTTTGTTTTGGAGAGAAATAAATGAAGAAAAACAATTCTAATTAATTAAAACAAAATTTAACAAAATGTTAAAATCTTATTTAAAAAAACTTTATTCATTTATCTTTCTTATTATCTTTTAAAAATTAAATATAAAACTTTATTTATTTTAGTATATTTTAAAACAAAAAAATTAAAACTTGTACATGATTAAAATTATTAAAGATAGCAAATAAAATAAATTATTTATTTGATTTTATATTTTTAACTCTTTTACAATTCTTAGAAAATTATATATATTTTAAATATTTTGCAACTATCATATCATTGTTTAAGAAATATAAAATATTAAATAAATCAATACTTATTATTATTAAACAATATTTATGATAAGTTTAAATGTTATCATTTTTTCATTCATTAATTATATTTTTCATTTAAGAAGCTTGTAATATTTGATGGAGCCAAAGTTGGCCACTGTCTGCAAGATACAATAGGAAATCTTATTCTATGTGTATAAATATTAGACAGTGGATAAATAAAAAAAGTAAAAGTTATTAAAGATATTAAAAGAGTAAAATGTGTTTGTAAAATTTATCCAATGTCTAATTCAAAAAATAAATGTTTGTAGTTATTGTTTTTCATTCTATTAAATTATTAGTTCTATTGAAATTTTCTATAAGGCATATGTTTTTTTTCTTTAATCTTTATAGCATTCTAAAATAGAGATAAATATATTATAATGTGAATAAATAAATGTAGGGTATATAATTTCTAATATGTTACATAAATGTAAATTAAATATTAAGAGTTAGCATTATATATGATAAAAAATCTAAATAAAAACAGGGTGTGATTTATTGTGTAATAGTTCTCATTAATATACAAATATTACATCATCATTTTATCCATTCACTAAACACCAGAGAAATTATATTGAGAAATTTAATCTGTCAATTAAAAAAGTGTGTGTGTGTATATATATATATATCTGTCAATTAAAAAAGTGTGTGTGTGTATATATATATATATATATATATATATATATATATAAAGTGGTAATGATTGTTTATATATCCTTTTTCCTTATATTTGAATGCCCAACTGTGGCTTGATCAAGTGATTATATTGGTTGCCCAAGTGAAATGAGGTTAAATCCTCAAGTGTATAAATGTCTGATACATTTGGATGCAAGAGCTAAAGTGATTATATCAAGTTGTATTATATATTGTAATATTGCATTTTACATACCCACATAAATCATTAAACCCTTTCATCAATCAAAATGTTATAACTCAGCACACCAATCTTCTTGATACATAACCCACTATAGACTATAGATATAAATATAGTAAAAATAATTCAAATAAAATATGATTTTCGAAAGGAACAATAATACCCACTAACATTATTACATAAGAAAATATTTAATTACTTATATATATATATATATATATATATATATATATATATATATATATATATATATATATATATATATATATATATATATATATATATATATATATATATGGCACATATCAAAACTCATATACCAAATTAAATGTTCAAACTTGATAAAAAATATAAAGAAAATTACATTTATTTCTCTTCATTAACAATTTTATTGTAAATGATTGCACATCACATACATTATAACAACATAAGAATAAAGATGACCAAATTCAAATGCAAGCAACAAAACTATAAAAATTTAAAGGAAAGAAATAGTAATTAAAAAAACATTTATCATTAATCCCTTACACATATATATGAATCTTAAAACATTACATAAATAATCAACTCAATACATGAACTTAAACTCATGATTTAAAAGAATCAAATTAACACATACAAATAAAAAACGACCTTGTTTTGGGTAATGGGAAAAATATATTTTTTGAACGATGTTTTTTTTTTTTTAAAAGAGGATAAAAAAAGAAAAAAATCTTTGACTAATTAACATCCACTTGATGAAAATTGTGATTGGTCTTTGTTGTCAAAAAATAATGATCAACAACTATCAAAAGCAAAACTATAAAGCAATAAGGAAATCTTGAAAAACAAAGAAATACAAAGTAAAAACAAAGGGAACTCCACTCAATCAATTGAGAATTTCAAACTAAAAAGACCAAAGACAATTTTTAAATCTACTCATCATTTCAAGAATATATTGAAATCCCTAACTGAAAAACCATATGGATTCTAACCTGAGATTTTCAACAGAAAAACACCTAGCCACCAGTAAATTCAAAGATTATATTTAAATATTCAGATATATTGTAACGGTCAGGTTTGTACATTTGCTCAACAGACCGAGAGTCCAAGCCAGAGAACCAAAAGCTGACCAAGTTGAGATAGTAATATCCTATGTCTGATCTTATCTCGACTCTCTTACTTCTGCTTCCAAGTCCACCCATCGCAAATGACATGCCTGAGGTTACACTCGATATCTCTGTATTCACGTTCCAGCAATAGCAAAGCAGTAAAACATGAGACATCCCCCCCCCAACATATGTTATATAACTTAACTAGTGATTCATAAGGTAATGAGCAAGAAGAGAGACTGAGATAAAGTTATGTTTCATAAATTTAATGTAACAATAAATTATAAAGCAAAATAAATTTAATATAATATTTAATAAATTATAAAGCAAATTAAATTGGGTATAGCTTGCTCACATGCAGGTGAGTGAATACTCAGGGTTATGAAGAATATATTATAGCATTTATATAGTGTTCACATGCAGGTGAGTGGCTCAGGGTTACAAATAATATAACAAAGATAATTATATAGGGCTCACACACAGGTGAGTGGTTCAGGGTTATAAAATAATATCATAAAGAAATTTATATAATACTCACATGCAGGTGAGTGGCTTTTGGGTTTACAAAATGTTTAATTATTCTAGGACTTTTTAATAAGCTTATACCATCTTCTATGTCATAACTCATGCTATGTTCTATATAGTGAAAATAAGTAATAGTTAGAGTGATCAATTTATTGGTAACTGATAGAGATTATATTATTATTTTTACTAAGTTTAAACTCAACTATAAAGATGTTTGCATGATATATATATATATATATATATATATATATATATATGCAAACATCTTTGTAGCAATTATATATATATATATATATATATATATAATTGCTACACAGATAAACACATAATTCAGATTCCAAATCGGATCAAAGCCAAAGTTACTTTTTAGGTAAGCTGAACTGAGATGTGGCAGTTGAACATCAGATTCTAGAGCATTATAAACTATAGTATCAGAATAATTGCACCTCGAAGGAATTCTTAATTGAGGTTTATTACCTAGTAAACGGTTCCGCAAATTGGGCTACTTGCTATAATACGAAGGGGCCTTTTTATTTAAGTGAGCAGAAGAGTGGCTTACGAGCCCTTTGGAACATTTTGGTTCCTTCAAATACAAATAAATGTCACATTTGCCTAAACTTTCGAGGCGTGCCTTGATGTGGAAATGATCCTGATGTAGGCCATTATAGGTATAGCAAGGAGAGATGTATATTTATATTAACTAGCAACACATTCGCAATACTAAATTTAATATTTCATAAATTAAATACACCAAAATCTTAGCTTCTTTCAGTGCTACTACCACTGGTCAGTTCATAAAAGAGGTTATTAAATCACATGATAAAGATGATTAATGAGAATCTGATTTAAGGCTCTTTGCATAGCTTCTTAATCTTTAGTGAAATGTAGTTATAGCAAAATTTAAAGATTTATTAGAACTTGAAACATTAATTATATGTCATATAATTTACACTAATATCAAACGAACTGATTTTTAAACAATCTACATCAAATATGGATTCTTAAATAGCTCACACAAAATATTGATTCTTAAATAAATTACTCAAATATTAATCTTAAATAACTTGTAAAATATCAATTTCAAATAACTTACGCAAATATGCATTTTAAATAACATACGTAAAATATACATTTTAAATAACTTGTGCAAAATATTTTCATTTTTAATAACTTGCACAAAGGATGAGTTTTAAATAACTTATTTTGAGCATTATAAGTAACTGATTCACACTAGCATAAATAATAGTTTGATTTCAGAAGGGAGTTTTGTCTATTTTTCTTTATATTACAATAAGCTGACATAACGGAAAAGGTGATTACTCGCCCCCTCCCCCGATAATTACAAAACTCCATTCTTATGAACATAGCATAAATTAATAAACATGAAATTAGAACTAAAGATAGATGGCATAAAAATAAATTGCAGAAAACAATCAATAAAGTTATAATTTTAGAAATGAAAATTTGTTTGAATAATTTTATAAAAACTAAATATTTATGCTTACTTAAAATATTAATGATCAGCAAGAATTTTGAGAGTGCTCATTTGCATATGTGTACAATAAATAACGACAGTATTCATTCACAAAGCTATGAGTATGAGATTCCAACATTAAATCTTGAAAGAGCTAAGCAGACCGCTTACACATTATTTTAAGTATAATTATAGCTTCACTAATGAATGTGAAAAAAGTCGCATATTTATAATTACAATTTTCACTAGTGAAGAGAAAAACAATTTATTATATAAACAGTTTAGTATAACATTTAAATGATATAATTAATTATGAGATTGATTAGTTAGCTAACTTTTAATTTAGAATGGGTTTAATAATGGAATTAAATATTCTGCAGAATGATTTACTGGTAAAGTCTTGGTAGTGAGTTTTTCAAGGCATCTTTTTTGTGTGTCTTCTCTCTGTTAAATCGGCTGTGGCTTTTCTATGTTTGAGTCTAGATGCAGCTGGGAAATTTAATTCTGTGGCAGCTTTCCCCATTATTCTGGTCAGGAACTCTGGTATTTCGTGTGCAGCTTCTCCATCACTGGAATGGGCTTGGGTTGAGGTTGATGTTTTCTCTCATTGGTAGCAGCTTTACAGAACAAATAGATGACTGTCTCCTGTCTCTAGCTAATGGTCATCATTTGAATAGCTTGGATAATGGCTTTCTATGATTCAGCTTGCTAAATTAATGCAGGAACAGCTTTTTTTATTATATTTGGCACTGGTCTTTCAGAAAATATATCAGCAGCAACAACAACAATTTTTATGGCTACTACAGGCCTTTTTTATATTCTATTTTTGGCAGTATATCCCTCCCCTTTTACTTTTGCCACATCTCTTGTTTACTGGTTTGAACTTTGCCTTTAACTAAATATCCATTTAGTTTTTAATATTTGCTATAGTTAAATCTGGGTTTAAAAGCTCTATTATTCCAATTTGCATCATAGCTAGATCCAGAGTTAGATATATTCCCTAGAGTATTCCAATTTGTGCCATAGCTATCTCCAAAGCCTAAGATATATTCCCTAGAGTCTTAGTGTGGATTTATGCCTGACTATAATTGGTCTTAGTTATAATTTTAAATGGGTCAAGTTTCAGCCAAAAGATTATTTTTAGACGAAATGTTAAAACTCGTAAACAGATTTACAGCTTGGGTTATTTTAACAAACAATAGACTTGAAAATTATTTAAAATGAATATTAAAACTTAAATAAGTAATTTTATAAATTTAAACTTATTATTTTGTTATATACATTGGGGTCTCGTTTTACGCGATAGATAGGTTTCTCAGAAAACATGCGCAAACGAAATCGTGCAAAAATAGACGTAACTTACATTGAAAAAGGGGGGGTGCGGTCTGTGATTTTTCAAAATTCGCATAAAAGCAAAGTACCAACACAAAATTACTTTAAAATTTTTCATGCAAAAAAAAAATAAGGAAATAAAATATGACTAATAAAAAATTTCAAATTTTAAAAAAATTGATACAAGATAAACTTTTTTTAACTACAATATTTAATTTTATTCAAAATAATATATTTTTATGCATAATTTACAGTACAGTAATTTACATTTTTTATACACATTTTAATTATTATAGCTATTTGCCGAAAAACACATTCATTTGCAAACAATTAGCGTCTGGTGACAATGTAATTAGTAATTAATCTTTGAGACGATGATTTTATTAATTGTTTATGAAACTAACAACTAAAAATTAAATTCTTATTTTTGTCTTTAATTTTCAATTCCATTTAAAAATCAAATTTCACATCACATTAATTTCAAGTCACCATAAGTAATTTTTAAATTGTTAATTACAATTAAAAATCTGATTTTAATTTTTAATTGTCAAATTTAATTGTGCCCACTGCTATTACTGACCTTTAAAAATAAACTTGTGGACACTAAGTGATTAATAATTGATTATGTTCTTTTTTAAAAAGCAAAAACAGAATGTGATTTAAAATGCAAAATTAACACGCACAGTGTTTGAACAAATTTACATTATAATCTTGTAAAATTTAATGTGTGTATACATAAAATGTGGAAATCATGATTTTAATTTCATTATTGCATAAAATCTTACTATTATAAAGCACTGAAAATATTGAAATTACTAAGATGAAAGTCGAATTTCAATAATGTGCTATTACTTTCAATATAACGTAAGTGCACAAAATTTATTATTTAAAGTAATAGCACATTATCGGAGTTCGACTTCCGGTGAAACACGAATTGTGTAACTTCAAAATCGTGTTAAATAAGTCCGCGTAAAAAGAGACCCAGGTGTACATAAATTCTAACTACATATTATTATGTTTACTTCAGTTTTAACAAATGTAAATGAATATGTGCATATATAAATATTTAAGACTGTATTTTCATATCATAATTAACAAGAAGATTATACATGCACATACTCAGCAATATTATAAGCACACTCAAAGTTTTAAATTAAAGAAACACCACACACAATCTGAGTGAAATGAAATACACTATTATAGAATATAATAGATGAAACAGATCTAACTGTTTCAATATAAATAATGATTTGTGGCTAAGTTTAAAATGTCTCCATTGGGAAAAGTCTGTCAACTATGTATCTATAATTGCAAAAGAAAAAAATATTATATTCAACTTAAACTGGCAGATCTCCACCTATGCTGAATATTGCATTGAATATACTATTCAGATTTTAGGATTCCATCTCATTAATCCAAGGAATACCACATAAAAATGTGAAGTTCAAATCATCAGGAGGAAAATTCTAAAATGTTCAAATCCAACTACCAAATTAGTAATTATAAAATGTAGACATTCTCAATATTCACAAGCCTTTTTCCTTTTTGGACTTGTAATAATTTTAGGGTTGTATTGTATAATTAATCTCATGCATATTTGTTTTTAGTCTCTTTTTTTCCTTTATAATGGATCAATCTAACATTTATATATTTTAAAAAGAAAAAAACACTACCATTTTAATTCTTTAATTGAAAATAAAATATAGGTCTAGATAACCATTTGTTGCAGATGAAACTCATCACCATTAAAGATGAAAGTAAGAGTGTATTTTATAAAACATTAACTGCCTTCACTAACATGGGAACAACATTATATGCACTTTGTCCGTATTAATTCTGTTTATTTTATTTATTTTTCAGTATGAATAACTAAAAAGTCTTGATATAAATGAGCTTTACTATCATTGCTGAAACAAATAATGGCAAGATGAAGAGCTTAAAATCACGATCTTCATAGCTTGAGATAGTTAATTAATGTATATATATATTTTGGAATAATACTTTCAATGACCCTAAATTAGCAGGCAAGTAGTGTATAAATATTAATAAAATTTTAATCTTTTTTTATCTAACTTCAACTGTAAAATAGGATGTTAAATGGTTATCCTTTGAAAGGGAAATCAGATTTGGAATAAAAAAAAAATGATATGATAAATCAATGAATAAACATGGATGTCCAAAATCAATAAACTTTTTCGTAAATAAAATCGTTAAACGTATTATTTTAAAATAACTTCAATTGTCGGTGTATTGACTTATTTCATTATCAATTCATCATACTCATCCTCTTATAAAAATAATATTATCGTAGCCTGAAATAGAATACCATGCATATACTTCCTGAGCTCGAATCTTGAAACATAATGGAAATTAAGATGAGGGAGAATGGATGATACCATATAGAAGTATCCTGAGACTCCCATATATGTTTACCTCATTCTTTCATGTTTGAGATCGAAGTTGACCTTGAGTTGAGATTCTTAGGAATTTTAAGTTTTTTTTCTTCTTTTCATTCACTTTGATGGCCTATTAAGTGTTCTGTCAAGCAAGGCCAGGGCCATTACAATATAGAAATCAAATTATTAAATTAAATTTAAATTTATATAGAAATAAAATTATGTAAAAACTGAATGATTTAATAATACCTTTAAAATATTATTTAAAATTATTACTGACCTAAAAGCAAGCGTCAGAATAATTATAAATAACAATATACTATAAATGAGATCACACACATAATTATATGCTGCATAAATGGAAATAAAGAAATCATTATCATAATAATATAAATAAAAAAGTGAAGTCTGGTTATTAATAAATATAGGTATGTCATAGAATAAATCAGATTTACGAGAGTTATAAATTAGGCAGGAAAGTTATTAGGAGCCATTTATGTGAGTAGGCGAGCTGTTTCTGGTGGATTGGAGTGGTTGTTATTCATTTCTTTATATTTTGAATATTATAACAAGCATTCAGAATATTGTGATTTATCAAACAAAATAATACTATTTTTTGCAATTGCTAATGGTTGAAGTAAAAACAAAAAATTAAATGATCATGAGGTCATCATCAAATAAAATGGATTAGCACATCAATAAAGCAGAAATATAAAACAAAATGAAGAACCATCACAAAGACTGTGAGTAATATTGAAGAAGAGAAAATAGTTATGTTGGATATATTATTTAATATGTTACAAGAGGAAAATAATTTTTTACAAGAAATACAGATAAAAAATCAAATATTACTAGAAGAAAATTTTAAAAATGTTCAAAAAAGTATGATTAGAAAATGAAAAAATGTTTGAAACATGCATTTGGATAATTAAATAATGTTTCAAGAAATGTGATAGAAAAGTGATTTAAAATGTACCATGAGTGTAGAAGTTATTAGTAATGTAAAAAAAATGATGAGGCCCTCATTTTGAATGAGAATTTGAATGACAAAGTAAATGAAGAAAATAGTTATCTAATGATATCAGATGTTGCAAAAAGTATTAAAGATAAATAATAGCAAATAAAACATGAATAGGAAATTCAAACAAAATATTGGAAGTAAAAATAAAAAATAATGAAAAACATATAGAAATCGTAGAGCAAGTAGTAAAGGATAGGGTAGATATACCAAAATCAAAGAATGCAAATGTAGAAAATAAAACAAAGCTGGTGTATACTCAAAGACAAATCATGTTAGAATTTATATAAAAGATGAACAGAAGTAGGCAATTCATGCAAATCAATGCCTTGGATAAAAATTAATACAATGTGAATTAAACATCGAAGTAGAACATTATAATTTTTTTAATTTATATATCTGATGTGAATATCTATAATCTCAATTTTGGAATATTAAATCAGATGTAGCATATTTTCTGGTATCAATTTTATTCTGCACTTAGATGAAAGGAGAAAATAATGATCACATACCAGATTGGTTTTCCATCTCATTACTGCACAAGAGAGAACTCCTAGATAAAAATTAATATCAAATTAGAATGACTGTATGAGAAAGATAAAGGATTGTTATTGATGACCCAGACATGTTAATAAAACATGTTTTAGGACAAAAATGTCAAAAAAACAAAAACAAATTGTAGAAAATAATAATATAGACAATCAACACTAATCATGAATATTAAAAAAAAGTAAAGGGATCAAATTATGGAAAGAGCTGCAAAAGTGAATGATGATGCCAGTTAGAAATTAGTATACTAGCTCTTCATGATGAATTGGGTGAATAAAAAGAGTTGGTAAGAGTTGATATTTTCTGAGCTATTGGAGAACTCAAGATTGTGGTATGTTGGTGTACCCTATTGGGATATCTGAATGTTATGGGATTTATGTGTTTAGGTTATTGTATATTTTTTTACAAAAATAGTTTGAGAGTTTTAAGGCACCAGATGAGATTGCCTAGTCCATTATTATCTTCTGAATGAAAGAAAGTTACTTATTTAAGTAGTCAATATAATTTTGACTTGTTTTTATTTTGTTTGGTTTTTTATTATAGAGGCCATGGTTTGCTTATACATATTTTTACATGATTATTCTGCAACAAGTGGCTCTTGCTTTAGTAGCATTTTAAGTATGTTTAAGATCTACATCTGTGTATTTTAGTCAGGAAGCTTGTTGGTAAATTTGTAGGTGGCACTATATAGAGATTTTTGGAGAACTGTACAAATCATCAAGATTAGACATGTTTATAAAATAAAATGATGGTTCATAATAAAATTAATCAATTGTTGAAGATTACATAAATAAAGTAAAATGATTAGTGAATATAAAAAAAAATTAAAGTAAATTAGACCCTATGCCCATTTTTATTTCATTCTTGGTGAAGGGGTATGAACCATAATATTATGGTGACTTGAATTTGCTAAAGCTTATCTCATAAAAGAAAATAGGCATTTTCTTTAATAAAAATATAGAAAAGATAATTTTAAATTATATAATTAAAATATATATGAAGAGCTGCATGGTTTTATTAATATTGTAATAAAAATAAATGTCACCAAGTTTATTAACTGAGTCTTTTATCCACATAGTCAAGCTTCATTTGAAATCTCTAACAATTAAATTTGTGATTTTCCCCCCTGTTAAAAATTTTGTGAAGCTTTTTTTTAACAGCTTTAAATTCACATATATTTATTTTCTAATATTTTAATTACAAAAAAAAAATCAAAAGATGGTGGGGAATTTATATAATCAGTATTAATAAGTAGACATTGTTTATTCAGCAATCATGAATTTTGGTGAGTATTTCACTGAAATATTACAATCATCAAGAATATATTAAGATGGTCTAAAAATTTGATTTTTTGGAAGGTTTATGAATATATTTATATTGTAATTGTGTAATAATTATCAAAAATCAAAAATAAATATTATTACATATTTATTTTTTACAGATATGTTTTATTTTTAAATATAAAAGAAAATTTTCTTCTGAGTATTGTTACTATAAAGATTATGGTCACAAGAAAACACAGCTTGGTAAAAATGAGGTCATTCACCTGATTGTTATTTTATTTAGAGATATCATAAAAATTAGAAAAAAATGTAAACTTTTAAAGCATAAACTGATAGATTTAGTAATTATTAAAAAAAAAAATGTTCAAATTTTTAACTCAAACATGAAACAAAGAAGATTTCATTTATTTTGCAAATTAAATCATCCACCTGAAATTTGATGATGTGACAGCATTTTGTTTTTACTAAAATATAATTTTTAAAATAATTCCAGAAATCAAATATAATTTTTTTAAATTTAATTTCTAAACAAAAATATCTATTGAATGAGGCCAAATTTATTATATTATGATAAATAATAATGGTTTAATATTAAAATGAACATTGAAAGCTTAAATCTATTGAGAACAAAAAAATCTGTCAGAGTACAGGAAGTTTAAATCTTGCAACAACAAAAAAGTAAAACTTATAACATTGTTTTTTGAAGTTACAATATATTTTTAGTTTTATATTAAATCTCCCTTTCTGATAATTTGTGAATAAACAAGCAGATCTTATTAATTTCAAATATATAACAAGAATAACTTGTTTATATATACTCTTTTTGGAATAAATGATAATGTAACAAAAATGTAAGAGATAAGAAAAAAAATTGAAGTAATTTTTATGAGTGTTATTATCTATTTGGGATCTGCTCATCTCATGTATTGATTGTATATAAATTGGGTCAATTTTATTTTTAGTTTCAGCTGTGGCAAATTCAGAGTACATGATTAAACTATATATCAGGCCTTCATAGAAAAAATAATAATAATTTCTGCAGCAAATTACTTTTCAACTATCTTAATAATCTCTAGTGATGGAAAACTAATTTTATCAAAAATGAAAAGGATTCTCTTTGTTAAAGATTTATAATAGGAGAGCTGATTAATTTTTTAAGTTCCAACTGTTGCAGTGCTGATCAGAAAATGAGGGTCAGCTTTAAAAAATGTTTAAGTCCAATAAGATTAAGTTTTGTTTTCATAACTTGCATAAGTAAGAAAGAGGCAGAGAAAATGGCAGATAACTATTAGGATAAATGCTCCCTTAGTCAATGCTACCAATGATAACAAGATCTAAAAAACCATTGCCTTATTATCCATGTATGTGAATAAATGTTAAAGTAGGAGAAACATAAATTAATACAAGAACTTGGAGAATAGAAAATTGTTTATAATAACATCTACCATAAATTATACATCATATGAGATGATTTGTGACCCCTGTATAAGGACTGCATATTGAATACCAGATTGTGACTTATTTGTTGAATGATAAGAATTATATGTGCACACATAAAAATGGGAACAATAAGAGACTTGATTAATGGAGCTCAATATAAAAATGTAAGATTTTTTTGTTGTTGTTTTTTCTTCATATCCTCAAATTAAGTAACTGTTGATGTATATTTTTAACTATCATGCATAGACCTGAGAGTAATATTTTTTTGTTTTATTTGTACATACATTTTTTCTTTTTTAGAAGGTTTTATTTTATATATTTTAAATATTAATCAATGGATAATTAAACAGAATTAAAAGTTATTAAAGGAATTAAAAAAGTAAAATATTTCCATAAAATGTATTCATTCTTTAATTCAAAAATAAATAAATGCTTATTTATTTGTGAGGTAATTAAAATTTAAAATGAATGTTTTTAATTTTTATATTTTGATTTTATTTAATTATTAGTTCTACTGAAATTTGCTATAAGGTGTACGTTTTTTCTTCTTTTTTCTTTGCAGTTTTCTAAAATAGAGATAAATATATTGTAACCTGAGAAAATAAGCATAGGGTATATTATGATTTCTAAAACTAGTTATATAAATTAACTATATGAAAGCTAGCGTTATGGGTGTTAACAGATCTAAAGACAAAATGTGTTTGATTGATCATATAATGATGGAGACATCATAATGTTTATTATGGTTTGTGTTCATTAATATATATATATATATATATATATATATATATATATATATATATTCCTTGATTTCACATTACCTGTAGACTAAATGTCAAAGAAATTATATTGACAAATTTAATTAATCTATCAGTTAAAAGTATATATATCAACAATGTAAAATAGTAAAGCTTATTTATGTATTATTTTCCCTTATATTTGTTTACTCAAGCATGGTTTGATCATGTATATATTAATGTCTGTATCTCCAAAACTTTTTATAACAGTTTTACAAAAATATTTTGGGAATTAAAATGAGAACTAAGGGAGTAAAAGTGGTTATTTTTACAAATAATGCTTCAGAGCTATTGCAAGAGTTATCAAATGAAGAAGAAAATAAAGATTGATAATCGTGAATTAGAAAAAAACTAATAACTACAAATATCTTAGTCAGATTATTAACATAGTTGGAAACATAATGTATGTAATTAATCATAGAGTTAAACCTGGGTGAATTGTTTTTGGAAGAAATAATTTAGTATTATAAGGAAATACGCCTATCTATTTGAAAAGAAACGTTTTAATAGGTGTGTTTTACTAGTTCATTTTTTATGTATTTGAGACTTGGACACAAGATCATTACAGAGAATTCAGACCACTCAGGCAAATATGGAAAGATGTATGATAAAAATAATAAGAAAGGATTGAAAATGGAATATGGGGAGAGAATAAACAGATATCATGGACATCAATGAAAAACTTCAGAAACAGATATGAAGATGGGCTGAATATTTTTTGAATGGCAGTAGACCAATTCAACTGCTTCTGAATAATTTCTATTTTTCTCTTTTAGACATTAATGCAAAACCCTCAATAGAGATTAAACTGGAACAAAAAAACATATGAAAATAAAGTCATTAATTAAAAACCATGGTTTATTTATGTCCACATGTATTACATATTAGGAAAAACAAATTAGAAAAACACTTTCCATCATGAGTTATTCATATTTCGAATAAAAACGATTTGGACTATTATAATTAATGACATTAAGATCAGACATAAACATTTTTTTAAAATTTCGGTTAAATAGAAATTATTTGTTTAATAATATTTCATTTATTAAATTTATTATCAATTAATAATATAACAATGTGAGTTATCTATTAATAATCATTAAAATACTATATAAATGTATATATATCAGAGTTTTTTGTATTTTCTGAGTTAAAAACTAATATATATGCAAATGGAATAAACGGAAAATGTTTAGTAGAATTAATTATAAATTTAATTTAAAAACTAAATGAGATCAAAGATTTTGTATAACCTGAAAAATACAATATTCATACAGTAGTAGCTAATATATTAATATGGGATAACATATATCACAAATCTGAACGGAATTGTAGCATAAATTACTTAAACGAACTACTCGCATATTTTTTGTCAAACATCAGCAGGTACACTTCAAAAAAAAAAAAAAATTAAAAATAATTTAAAAGGGCAAATGACTCCCGAGTTATATTTTTGGTTAAACCAGCACTCTTAGTTAACCCAGGTTATAACTCCTTTTATTTATCTTCATCACTATTTATTATTTATCCATAGAAAATATAATTCAATTTATAAATGCTACATTTTCTACATGCATTTATTTGATAAAATGTATAAAGTAAAACGTACGTTTTAAAATGTAATGTGTGTATATATATATTAAGCCATATCACATCATTTTCACTTATTATCTAAGAGTCATCTAAACAACAGATTATTGATATTCTGTTGCCTTATTTTAAGCATTGCTGTGGGGATGTGATATATATTTATGTTAACACAATACATCTTGACAAGGTGAAAATCTTTATTTTACTTTCAATGAAAATGAGATAGAATATGTTGAAAAAAAGAGAAGATTTATGCATATACATTATATTGATTGCAAAGTAAGAAGTGCTGCTTATCTTTGAATAACAATTTTAATAAAAACAATATTAAAAATAAGATAGAAATATAAATTTTAAAAAAAAAGATTTGTTTTTGTTTACAAATTAAAATTTGCTTGTATCATCTCTAAGATTAAAGTTTATTGTTTAAAGGTCAGTTATTCAAAGTTTCAATAATTGAATTCTGATTTTTTTTTTTCTTTAAAAAAATATTTAAGATTTATTTTGTTAAAATATCAATTTATAAAAGATTTATGTTGTAATAAGTATTTTTTTTTGTTATTCTGAGTAATAAAACTAATTAAAAGAAATATGATTAGAAAGATAATAGAATATGATTTTTTTAATCAATGACAGTTTTAATAAAATGTGCTTTAAAATTTTTAATAGAAGCTAGCATTTTGGCAAAGTTTCCAGTCTGGCTTTTGTTTTACAATCAACATTAGTGGCTTGTAAAAACTTTAAGTTTATTTATATTAGCAACTAAGTTATAATAAAAAAAAATATTATAAAATGGATATTATGGTTTACGATAGATCATTTCTGTGTGTGTATCATTTACACCAGATCAATGTAGCCTGAATTTATTATTTATCTTTGGCCTGATATGTGATCAAACTTCAATTACCCTTTCTGAGTTCTGCTAAACCTATGGTTAAAATTTATGTTTGCAAAGTGATTGTTAATTAAAAGTCCTCTCTTACTGTATATATGTTTTAGAGAGGTAATGAAATATGATTTAAGAAAATATGATCTTAATAAATTAAAACTTGAAGCAGCTTAAAGAATTAAGAAGAATTATTGTTTCTACATTTTCAAAGATGATGTACAGTGTCTTCACTGCTGAAATTGACTCCATAATAAAAAATAAACAAAAAAAAAATGTTCTGCTTAACATAAAAAGGATTTTAAACTGAAGACATTGATAAAATTTTAGTGTTTAAAAGGGTGATTGTTTGAAGGGTGATAATATTTAAATACTTATTATTTCATAATTTAATGTCATGATGTTTCAAATATTTTATATGTCTTATTGTATAATAAATATATTTTTGTTAGTTATTAATCTGACCTTCTGTTTCTCTTCTCATAAGTTCTACTATTTAAATAATAAATTAAATTCATAATAGCTAGTGAGATAAGAGTTCATGTATTACTAAATTAGTTGTGGTAGAGTGTTTAATAATACTGATGGTGTAGAATATTCTCCTATGGATTTCCCAGTTTTGGGATGGCACTCTGGTTTTTGACCTAATATAAAGTTTTAATTCATAAAGTATCTAATTTGCCTTCAGCCATTTAGGAGTGATTAATGGTCAAAAAGGTGACATAGTTTGTTATATTTTTATTATTATAGTTATTTATGACTGAATTAAATTATATTTTTACTCCTACAGTGTTTCATTTCTGTTATTTGGATTTGAGTGTGAAATCTCAAAGATTATTTTAATTATTAGGCACTGACTTTTCATATCTATATGATCATTTTAATTTGTGTTAAATTAACTTTGATGATCTCTTTTATCAAATGGCAGAATTATTACAATTTAATGTATGATCATATTAACACTTTTTAATAACTAAATAATAATTGATTAATAAATATTATTTTCTTTAATTCTTGACTTATAGTTCCCATTTGTCAATTTTTAGTTATCTAATAATATGGATATCTGTTTTGTGAGTAGAAGGAGAATAGAAAATCATGTGTATATGCAAAGACAACTGTCGGATAATTATTTTATAATTATTCAAACTAGAAATAACATTAGTTTTATCATGTATAATGTTTTCTCTAATTTTATAAAATCAATTATTACAAATAATAGAGATAATTTTTTATATTAAATGCTTTTCATTTATTGGCAACTAAAAAGCAAAAAAAAATAATTTTTTCTTCAAGCATAATTGGGTTTTTTTTATTTAACTTGAAATAAAAGTATGGGAATGGGGGAGTCCAAAAATTAATTAAGTCAATCTCTTCTTATAAAAAATAGGGATTGGTTTAATTAATTTCTAGATCCCTCATCCTTTAATTTTAAGCTAAATCTAAAAATCCCAATTGTGATTGAAGGAAAAAAAATTTTTTTTTGCTTTTTAGTGCACCATCAATAAAAGAATTTAATATTTAAAAAAATTATATCCATTATGTTAAAGCTAATTCAAATTTGCAAAATTATCTCTAAAATGTTCTAAAATCTTTCAAAAAAATTATTTATTAATAGAAAAATTGCTAATATTGATATTTTAAAATTCTAAAAAATTAGAATGTCAAGCATGTGAATGTTGTTTGACTTGATGTTTGTGTCTTTTATTCGATATTTATTGATTCATTACTCATTCTATAATATTTAAACAAAATTAAATGTTAACACTTTTATTCATCATAATTTAAGATAGGAAAGACTATTTTATATTTTTAGTCACTTATATACATATATTATTATGTAAACATACTACATATGATATATACATAAGGGATATAGATTTTAACAAAGAAGAAATATCTAGTGACATAAATATATAATGATAAATAATAATGAATAAATATAATGACATGTGAAAATTTTACAAATATATTTAAATAATAATTGAACTGCCCTCTAGCTTCCAAGTTCAATAACTTTTTACAATAAGAGAGTGGTCCATCTCTTAATGTCTTTTAGATCTTTTTATGTACAGCCATCCAGAACAACAACAGTCAGAGTACATAAAAAGATCTAAAAGACATTAAGAGGTGGTCCACTCTCTTATTGTAAAAAGTTATTGAACTTGGCAGCTAGAGGGCAGTTCAATTATTATGTAAATAGATTCGTTTTTATGCTAGATTTGGGAAAAGCTAAAAGGGATTTAGATATGAAGGTCATGGAGTTGACAAAGATTATGTCATGGAAATGGGATGGAGCAGATTATGGAAAAACTTAGGGTGGAGAATGGAAAGAGAAGGTAAAGTGGCTAATTCTCTGGGCATAGTTGCTGAGAGATTGCTGACTCCATATAAGGAGAAGTCACAGTGCATCACATCACATCAGATTTGTAAAATTTTTATGTCATTATATTTATTCATTATTAAAATATTATTTATCATTAATTATATAACATGTGTTAATTTATTATAAAGTTTTAGAAGTGAGTGAAAGATTTCCACTCTATACATTTAATATCAGTTAGTTAAAGATCAATTTACATTAAAAGATATAAAGACTGATTTAATGTGGCATTCTGTCTGTTATTGTTCTGGATGGCTGTACATAAAAAAATCTAAAAGACATTAAGAGGTGGTCCACTCTCTTATGGTAAATAATTATTGAACTTGGCAGCTAGAGGGCAGTTCAATTATTATTTAAATAGATTTGTAAAAATTTCCACATGTCATTATATATTGTAATGGAAACACGCCGATCGAAAGCTTAACTTCTCTTTTATTTATGTATAATGAGGAATTCTTAAAATTCAAGCCCATCCACATTCTGCTACCACAAGCAGAGAGAACATATGGACATAAATGAGTCTATATCCATACTTGACTGAACCTGTAACTATACGGGTATAGCTCCAGGTTATCTTTCCCAGTCAACTATCTCTCAACTGCTGTAAGATTTAACAGAGTTACAGTGCTTGGATATTTATAAATTTTAATGGGATCAAAATACTGCACCACCAGCTTCACATGTTAATTCAGTACTCATAATGAGTAATAATTATTTTCCCAAACCCTATGACTATATTACTTTTTTGGAGTGGCAAAGAACGAGGCAAAACATATTTAAATCAATAATAAATATTTAATACAATAAATTAAACAATAAAAGAAATACTTTAAATCATTTACACACAATAAAAACAGATTATTTGCTATAATGCTACGAGTAAAAGAAATAAAAGATCCTATAAATGATTGGACATTTATAATCGTCATTTTGTGTATATATAATAAATTTAAAGAATGTCTTTATCATTCAAAGTAAGAATTTGGCCATTGTCTAAATTAAAAGTATGTGCACAGGGAATATAAAATGTAGTATACATATTTTCCTAGGTTATTAAGTCTCTGAATTAATTTGAAGTCTTGCTGACCACCACGTGAAATTTTTCCACGTCTTTAGCAGGGAACGGTCACTCTTCGGTTAGATTTTGGTTATGGGAACTCCTCTGCATTTAGGACATCAAGGACCAAGCAAAATGAATCCTTTGGCAGGTGCTACATTGGCAGTTGTTATATCTAGATGGGAACCATTAGAGTACACTGAGTATGGATCGGCAAGCAATCATGACGGTCCTTAGCCAGCCATTCTTGATGAGGTACTGATGTTAGAAATCATATCTTGTTAATTATGGCTGCTTATTATTGGAGCAGTCTTTCCACCAACCTCTCGACAAGAAGTCTCCAACTCTAATCCTCATACTCAACTGAAATTTTTAAATTAAAAAATTCCACAGTTCTATGTCCTTTTGATCCTTTGTCTTCACTTTTATTCACACCTTTCTTTTTATTACGCCTTCGGCCATTTCTATAGATTTACTTTTAACTAATTCCATAGCACTATGTACATTTATTTATTTTTTCTTTTAAGTAAACAGATTTCTAATTAAATTGGTTTTTTTTTATTATTGACAAGCATTAATTATTGCTGTCTTCATCCCACTTCATACACGCATTTTGTTTTATCATCAAATGTGTACTTTTATGACCCAGATCTTTGTCTTTCGGTCATGTTTTAAATTTCTATTTTACTCTTATTAAACTCTTCAAACTCTACTTTTTCTTATACATCATATTTTAGTTTGTCTTTCATTTATATTTCTTTATCATTATTAATTTTCTAATGTACAATTTTAATATTTCTAACTGTACTTATTTTTCATTTCACAAAATCTTGACTTTGGAGGGTAAACAATAAGAATTTTTTCGATTCTAATTCCCTCTCTTTTCTTAATTAAAACATTTCTTTGTTTATAAATTTTTTTAAACTCACTTTTTAGTATTCCAAACACAAACACAATATTTAATATTCTTTAAATGTGAAATATCTATATGTGTGACCGCAGTATGTGCGATCATCACAATATATATATATATATATATATATATATATATATTGTGATGATCGCACATATATATATATATATATCAACTGTAATAAGTTCACTTATATGAAACTGTAGAGAAGCTTGCTATTTTTATAAATTAAATATGGCTTAGTGTTTTGAGAATTTATGGTGTTCTCATATTCATAACAAAAGAACACTATAAGTTCTCAAAAGTGGTAATACATATTTAATTTATAGAAATATCAAGCTTCTTTATAATTGCATATAAGTGCTCTTACTACACTTATTACATTCTGGATATATGAAGAAACAATTAACATCATTATATATATATATATATATTGTACCTATATTGATATAGGCACATATAATTTTTATCTAAAATTATTATTAAAGTAATCTTTCATAAAAGAAAAACATAAAATTAAATGTTGAAGAATTTATTGCAGCTTGTTTTCGAAAAGGATAAGAATTAAATAGTTTTCTAGTGTTAGTTTTTGAAATAAAAAAGCTGCAATTAATTAGTCAAAAGGGGGGAGGGGGAGTCTTGGTTTAAGAAATGAAACTAAGGGTTGTGAAAGGAAGTAAAGAGTTTTATTAGTATTCGTAAAAATATAATTTGAAAAAGTTAAAACATACAAATCTCTTTTCATTCAATTTTCATTAAAGAAAAAATAATGTTAAAACTAAATAGTAAATTGTATTAAAATATATGTGCGTATATATTTGAGATTTGTAAATAAATAAAATGTATGCGAAATAAAAGAAGATTATCATTAAAAACACGGCAATGGCTATTAATAAAATAAAACAACACATTTTATTGCATGGCTATTACTAATTAAGCAATCTTCCAAAACACGTTTATCAAATCATTATCATTGGAATTTGATAACAGATCTTTGCCGGAGATATTAGAAAGACAACAAGGCGCAGGTATAAATAGACCTTTTTTTTATCGGACAGGATTCATTCCACAAATTAATTGAGTTGAGACAATGAGTTCCACAAATTAATTGAGTGAGTGCAGTTCAGAAATTAATTGTGCAGTTAACAAACAAAATGCAGTGTTGAGAAGATCCTGGGAATGCATGTTTATCTCCAGCCCAGATGTCCGATGAAAACAGCAGATCTGCCTGTGAAATAATGTCAGCTTAACATCGTAGAAAATCTCCGTCCATATCTAATTGTCTTCGATAGTAATAATCGTGAAAATCAGGAAACTCAGCAAGGAAACATCCCAGCTGGCTGGAAGCATTCATACTGGAACCATTCATACTGGAACAACAAACAAGAAGAAAACAAAGTGTTAAATCTACGTTCAAAATCCTAGGTAAAACATTTGCTTATTTTCATTTATACTGTAATAGCAAATGCATTTCATTAATTCGTGCGAATCCTCCAAGAGTCTAATTATATGAACTCAATATCGTACATAAATGAACTATTGATGTGTGTGATTAAATTTCAAATGCTATGTAATACTTTAATATTATTATGTGTGTGCATGAGTTCATATGTGCGTGATCCTTATATCAATATTATTAGTTAAATTAGATAAATACCAGTGTTTTGTTATGAAAGTAAACAAGAATATTTAAACTAGTTTAGAAATGTCAATTTAAAATATGCGTGTGTTTTATTAGAATTATAAAATGTTTAAATTTAGAAAATAAATGTTAGTTAATAAATTATCTTTAAAATTAAACTTTATTTGTCGGTCAATTCTTTTTAACAAATTCTTTATCAAGTCTTTTAACCACTAATTAAGTAAAATCTATTAGTGATTACAAACAGCTGAGCTAGTCGTGGATTTAGGCGTTGAGTTAGTGGTCATTGCTTAAAGTGTGTTATTTATTCATCTTTGAATAGATAGCTGGCGCCCGTGTTTATACACAAACAAAAAAAAGTGCTTTGAACTTGGTGTTGAACTCAACAGTCGAGAAGAAGTTATGTCCTGGAAATGTAACGTTAGTTATATACTTTATAGCTATCGTTTGGACATACATACTCTCCGAGTATGTTCTTCTCTGCCTAAGAGGCTGGTGATTCGAATCTACATATTCGAACACGTTTCAATGGCTTTATAAATGACAGTTAATTAAATACTTTGTTTTTGTTGAAAATAAAAATCTAAAAAGTTAAATTACGTATGTAAAAGTGCTTTAATTTAAAAAAAAGAATTGACCGAAAATTTTATTTTTTCGAAATGAAAAGAGATTTTGACATTTATGCTATCAAATCAGAGTCAATTGGGTGTTATGGATGGAGTTAAAGCATTAAGAGCGGGTAGTGAAAAGGACAAAAGGCTGGAGTTAACGTGAGTTTCCGTCTTAGTAAGAAAATAAATAAATAAATCGTATAGTAAATTTAGTTTAACATAAGCGCTAGTACTTTGAAATTGAAATTTTCGAAAATGGATCCGAAAGAAAGCCCAATATATTTTAAAAATCCCCAGTTAGTGGAAAAAGAGAATGAAGAAGTATCTGAGATGCGAATGATGATGAAAATGATGATGAATATGATGCAAGAGTTCAAAGCAGAATTGCTAAAAGAAATGTATCAAGAAATTAAACAAAGTCAACAAGAATTGTGTCAAGAATTGTGTCACAAAAGCTCAAAGAAGAACTCAAAGCAGAATTGAAGGCAGAAATTAGTCAGGTTAAAACAGAAATTAAAGAACTCAGAGCAGAAGTAAGAGAGATAAGATATGAAATTACAGAAAAGATAGAGAAAAATCAAGAGATTGTAGAAGTAGATTTAGTTAAAAAAAGTAAGAAAGTTGAGGTCACGAAAGAGGCAGGAATTGAATTAGAATCAGATAGCGTTGTGACAGATAAAGTAGAAACTTATGTAGATCAAAAGGTAGAAAATAGTGTAAAAGAGTTTTTACAAAGAATTAAAAATAAAAGGTTTAAAGTAAACGTTCGCATTCACTGTAGACATAGATTTAAAACAAAGAGAAAGCGTAAGAAAAAATATTCACGGTTAGGAAAAATACAGAGGTCTGTAAAGCTTAAAAGTTTTCTAATTTACAAGGCAGAAAAAATGGAAAGAGAAAGAGATAAAATGGATTTTAATCAAGAAATAGAAGTGAGAATATGGAGTATGATTTATATTATAGAATTTGTAGAAAGAAAGAAGGAACCACCTGACATAGTTTAAAAGTTAGTAAACGGGTGGAATAGTAAAGGAAATAAACAAAAAAAAGACCGGAAATGGACTATGAGTCTAATATAATTATTTTGACATAGGTGAAAAGCCTGAATTAGAATTTCGCTATTTAAAATGATGGATTGTTTTGTCAAATAATAATAATGGAGGCTTTGCAAAATAAAAGATTTTTTTTCTCCATGCACATATTAATTAAGGAAATTTTCGTAAATAAACAGTTCAAATAAATAAAAATCAATAAAATCAAGTTAAATAAATGGGTCAAATTAAGGATTTAGAAATAATGTTTGTAGAATTAAATAAATGAATAAAATAATGGAAATACATAAAATAAAAACAAGTTAAATAAATAAGTATAATATATCAGTAGAAAATAAATAAAATATTCATAGTAAAATAAAATAGTTCTTTGAATATACGCATGTTAAAATAAAAGTTTGTTTTGAATACCGTAAGTTAAGAAAAGGAAGTAAATAAATTGTTTAAAATAATCAAGATAAAAAATAAAAAAATCTCTAGTAAAATAATAATAAATGAATCATAATAAAGCAAAATAGTTTTTTTTTTCTGAGTACACGCACGTTAATATATAAGTTAAAGTAATGGGTTAAAAGTAATATCGTAATATAAATAAATATGTAAATTGATGTCTGTGATAGTTTAGAATAGTATTGTAAGTTAAATAAATATGTAAGATAATATTCGTAATAGTTCAGAATAATATAAATAAATATGTTAAAGTAATGTTCATGTGTATTTAAAATAATATTGTAGGATTAGTGATAAATAAATGAAAGTCAATCTAAATTGTATTAGGAGCATATAAGGGTTCGAATCTAAAGGGATGAGGGTAGTATAGAAGTGTTTTAGTTAAGGTTAAGTTTAAAGCTCTCGACTGGATAAATTCTAGTACCTGCAACGGATTGGCCGGGATCATTCCTCTTTTAAAAAAAGTGCACTGGCAACAACCAGAGTAAGTCATAAGTCACTTTTCAGGGGAGAATCCCCATATCTCGTACCTCGTTTTCCAAAGCGTAAGTCGGAAATGGACAGTTGAAAATTCCTGCCATTGCAGCTGCTTAGTCAAAGTCCGATCAAGAGAATTGGCAATCATTTTCCAGGGCGTAAGTCGGAAAGGACAGTTGAAATTCCTGCCATTTGCAGCAATTTTTTCTTAGTCAAAGTCCGATCAAGAGAATCAGCAGCCGAAGCTTCGTTTACAAAAGATCCCTGTGCCACAAATTTAGTTTGTCCTCATGGTCATTATCCAGGACGAACATTGTAAGCAATGTTACCAGCATAGAAAGAAGAAAAGCATAATTGGAGATTGCCCTTAGCATGGAAAGGAAAAGATACACAAAAAGCAAACTTAGAAAGAATAATAAATTAAGATTTAATGTGGTCAGAGATAAAATGGCCAAAAATGACGCATTTTACTCTCAAAAGGAAGGGCGGTGTAATGTACCTATATTAATATAGGCACATATAATTTTTATCTAAAATTATTATTAAAGTAATCTTTCATAAAAGAAAAACATAAAATTAAATGTTGAAGAATTTATTGCAGCTTGTTTTCGAAAAGGATAAGAATTAAATAATTTTCTAGTGTTAGTTTTTGAAATAAAAAAGCTGCAATTAATTAGTCAAAAGGGGGGAGGGGAAGTCTTGGTTTAAGAAATGAAACTAAGTGTTGTGAAAGGAAGTAAAGAGTTTTATTAGTATTCGTAAAAATATAATTTGAAAAAGTTAAAACATACAAATCTCTTTTCATTCAATTTTAATTAAAGAAAAAATAATGTTAAAACTAAATAGTAAATTGTATTAAAATATATGTGTGTATATATTTGAGATTTGTAAATAAATAAAATGTATGCGAAATACAAGAAGATTATCATTAAAAACATGGCAAAGGCTATTAATAAAATAAAACAACACGTTTATTGCATGGCTATTACTAATTAAGCAATCTTCCAAAACACGTTTACCAAATGATTATCATTGGAATTTGATAACAGATCTTTGCCGGAGATATTAGAAAGACAACAAGGCGCAGGTATAAATAGACCTTTTTTTATCGGACAGGATTCATTCCACAAATTAATTGAGTTGAGACAATGAGTTCCACAAATTAATTGAGTGAGTGCAGTTCAGAAATTAATTGTGCAGTTAAAAAACAAAATGCAGTGTTGAGAAGATCCTGGGAACGCATGTTTATCTCCAGCCCAGATGTCCGATGAAAACAGCAGATCTGCCCGTGAAATAATGTCAGCTTAACATCGTAGAAAATCTCCGTCTGTATCTAATTGTCTTCGATAGTAATAATCGTGAAAATCAGGAAACTCAGCAAGGAAACGTCCCAGCCAGCTGGAAGCATTCATACTGGAACCATTCATACTGGAAGAAACAACAAACAAGAAGAAAACAAAGTGTTAAATCTACGTTCAAAATCCTAGGTAAAACATTTGCTTATTTTCGTTTATACTGTAATAGCCATTGCATTTCATTAATTCGTGCGAATCCTCCAAGAGTCTAATTATATGAACTCGATATCATACATAAATGAACTATTGATGTGTGTGATTAAATTTCAAATGCTATGTAATACTTTAATATTATTATGTGTGTGCATGAGTTAATATGTGCGTGATCCTTATATCAATATTATTAGTTAAATTAGATAAATACCAGTGTTTTGTTATGAAAGTAAACAAGAATATTTAAACTAGTTTAGAAATGTCAATTTAAAATATGCATGTGTTTTATTAGAATTATAAAATGTTTAAATTTAGAAAATAAATGTTAGTTAATAAATTATCTTTAAAATTAAACTTTATTTGTCGGTCAATTCTTTTTAACAAATTCTTTATCAAGTCTTTTAACCACTAATTAAGTATAATCTATTAATGATTACAAACAGCTGAGCTAGTCGTGGATTTAGGCGTTGAGTTAGTGGCCATTGCTTAAAGTGCGTTATTTATTCATCCTTGAATAGATAGCTGGCGCCCGTGTTTATACACAAACAAAAAAAAGTGCTTTGAACTTGGTGTTGAACTCAACAGTCGAGAAGAAGTTATGTCCTGGAAATGTAACGTTAGTTATATACTTTATAGCTATCGTTTGGGCATACATACTCTCCGAGTATGTTCTTCTCTGCCTAAGAGGCCGGTGATTCGAATCTACATATTCGAACACGGTTCAATATATATATACTGTAAGTGTTCAGTCAATTTAAAGTACGATATAGTTTTACGAATTCATTTTCGTTTTTATTGGTGCAGTAAATGAAAAAGTAAAAATATATCATACTTTAAATTGACTGGACATTTATAGTTGATATATATCACTAGATATTTCTACTATAACTTAAAATGTATACCTCTTATATATATATATATCATATTTATTATGGGTACATAATAATAGGTGTATGTAATAGACTAAAAATATGAAATATTCTATTAAGTGAGGTCAGCATTTTAGAATTTTTATTTTCTCAAAAGATTTCAGAAAATCAATTTTAAATGACGTCTTTATATATTTATTGACTGTTGTTTACTTAAAAAATTTAATTCTAGTTTCAATCAAATTGTTAAATTTGAACAAACTACAAAATGATATATATATATTGTAATGATACAAATTCTTGAGGTAAACGTGGGGTGATGGAAAAATCGTCATCATCAATCCCAAATCAATATGAATAAATATGAGCAATAAGCCTGAGAGATCAATACAGAACTAATTATAAGTTCACTAGCATAACACAAAAATAATAATCATTCATCATCATGAATGATCAACAATAAAATTAAATCAACAGTCAATTTTGTGACTGGATTTGAAATAGGTCTAATATAGACCAGACTAATTATTTAACTCTTTCTAGCTTGAGGCAGATTATGTAAACAATAATTTGTATGTGCATACTTAAAAATGCTAATCCATCATAATATACCAATTAAAAATTATAATTCTAGAATACTAAAGCATGCTGATCACCATCAATGTCTTGGCCATCTTGTACTATTAATGTATTGGCCATCTATAAACTTTAATTCCTAAATAAATAATTAAAATGAAATATAGTGCATATACATTAATGAATATTCTCTTTGCATCATCATGATCTGGATGTCCATAGCACTAAACATAAATTACTTTTATATAACAAACCATTATGCATAAATCCAGGTCAGTGAACAAAAGCTCTATATTGTTACTGTGAGCATGTGATATAATACAAACATATAATATTCTAAAGTCATTTTAGAATTGAATAAATTCACTGGAACAGCTTTAACATTGAAATATCAATTTATTAATAACAATTTTAAACTGAAATTAAGGTCTGCTAAATTCAGCATTCTGATTTTGATTAATACAAAAAAAAATAAGCTATTACATTGTGATTTACCAATATGTCAATAGGTTTACATAAAACATAATATATATCAGCACATAGATGTGCCTCTATATAAAAAAATTATATGTCGGAATTGTGATAAACTAATATTAATATTCAATAATTCATTTTAATAATTCAAAAAGTATGATTCATTTAACATATATATGTGTCTACATGACATTCATCTACATAAGCACAGATGTGTTACATTAACTAAAATTATATATCAGAATTGTGATAAACTAATAATAAAATTCAATTCATTTTTTTTATAATACATAAATGCATATGTATGAGTGTATATACAAAATATAGATAATCTGAACTAAAGCTATTAATTAATTAACCTCTTTTTTATAGTACTAAAGGTTTTTTTAAAAATATATATATACACACATTACTTTTTTGACAGTCCATAAAAGTTTTTCTTTTTTTTTAGGTTACTCTTGATTAATTATAAACATTTTTAAAAATATTCCAGCAAGTTCTTTTGTTTTCCAATCTAGAAAGATTTTTGGAGTTTACTTTTTTTTATTATTTCAAAATAAAATCATTTATAAATCAATCCTTTGTTTTTAAACATAATTCAAGTAAAAGCTATTTACTTGTTTTACTTTTAAATTAGAGCTTTTAACTGTCATTTTCACTAAAGAGTTTCACTTTTAATAAATAAAACTGGAAATGGTCATTTGTTATTTTCTTTCATTACTCTAGTTTTAGTTAAATAATTTACTCAAAATTATTTACCTGTAAAACTTGCTGATATCTGTAAGTACTTTATATACACTACACACCTTTGCCTATGCTTTTTTGCATATTGATAAAACTGTATTTATATTATGATAATCTCTTGGTAAGCTGGTTCCATCTAAAACCATAGACTAGCTTATTGTCATCTTCAGAAAAGGTATAATCCAATAACTGTTGGTCTGAAGTCAGCTTCATTCAGAGTCTATGCCATCTAATACACACATATATACACAATATAAACTACATAAAAGGGAAGTGATGTTTTCATGTGAATCCAAACTCTACTATTTTGAATTAGCAGTGGCTGAATACAGTCTTTTGCCTTCAGTTATAATTTCTTAATCATCATGCTGTCATAATCTGTAAAACTCTCTTATAATCTTTTTTCAATCTTTTTATAGTCAGGATGAAATTTAAAAAAACATACAGTAATTAAAAGTAAGTTTTTTATCTTTATTGAAAGAAAAGTTAATGACCCTTTTCAATTTATTTTAATTCTTTCAAAAATAACTTTGTAGAAATTTTATCACAATATGTTATACAAGTTTTGATTAAACAAAATTCTTTAATCAAAATAGTAGAATTTTATAATTACCAATATATCTATTGTAACATAAAACTATGCTTGTTTTAATGTCAAAAGCAGAATTAATAAAATATCAATTAGATTTTTTTAAATGTTTGATTTAAAACTATAGTTTATAATAATTTTACATTCACAAATTATTATTTAACCCTTAATTGTTATTCCAGTGTAATATTAAAAATATCTACAAAAAATTGTTTATTTGTACTTTTCCTTCCAACTTTATATATATGTGCACATACACTACTATGTTGCCATATGCCATGAGACATATAATCATATATATATATATATATATGTTTTGTGTGTATTGCTTAAAACATTGTAATTTGAAAATGACTTTTATATTTGACATCAAAAGGTATGAAATTTTATCTTCCCACTTCTCTTTATTTCTGAAAGTAGTTGCCTTATCTTACTGTCAAATTGTGTGGCTGCTGCTTTATAACATGTGCCTCAAAATTGAACCAATTCTATTTTTTATCTGATTAAGAATTACTAACAAAAACTATGTAAATTATGTTTTAAAATATAAATGTTTATTTTAAAAATTAATTCTATTTTTAGTTGAAATATATATATATATTTCTTGTTGTGTATTGCTTAAAACATTCTAATTATTGAATATCTTTTTTATTTGACAGAAAAATGTGTGAAATATTATCCACCCAGTGCTTTTTATTTTTGAAAGTAAATACCCTAAATTAATGTTATTATCAAATTACAAGGTCATTGCTTATTAACAAAAACTGGGTACTAGTAAACTATTCACTGTGCAGCCTGTGTTGGCACTGTTTCTGTGTAAAAACACAGAATTATACCGCTTTTGCGGCCGAACTTACGGCTAATAAACGAGTGATCATTAATATACGAGTAGATCGTATGTAGTGGTTATAATATGTGGCCAATTACTTCCGTGTATCGATAACACTATGTCTGCTAACAATAATATGATCGTATAGTTTGCCATTGATTTCATTGTGGGTTGAATTCCTATGCATATTGACAGAATTTGTATCCTCACTAGAATTTAAGATGAGAGTGTGAGCATTGTCTTCTTTTTCAAGTGTTTATTTGTTGATGTTTATGATTTTCTGTATTTCCCAACTGAAAGATTTTTGCATACTAGTAATTTTCAGCATTGTCAAAAAAATTTTTTTGGCTGATTTTGGCTTTTTTGGGGTCAAAAAAGACAAAGTAAAATTTCTCAAGCTCTCTGGCAGATGATTGGAGTTGTTTGTGGAAAAATACCATTTCTGTCATGACTCGGACAAGAGTTGAAAAAGAAAAACAACATGCCTACCACATTATTATATTTGTGGGACATCCCAAACAGAGAAATTGAGGCAGTTCCATTTTTTCAAGCCCAAAACATCCTGCCATTCATTACAGTTGATTTAGTTCAGTCATATGTGGTTAATAAATTTATTTTCTGGAAAGAATTTGTGAATTGTTTGCGATTATTTTTATCTGTAAATCATGTAATTAACACCCAGAATGACAGTGTTAAAAAGGGGCGGCATAGTTTGTTGGACAGCTCTTGATTGATTGATTTTTTAAAAAAAAAATACTTCTTCTTTTGACATACCTATTCGTTCCATTTAGAAGCAAAAAGAGGTTTTTTGTTGTTGTTTTAAATCAATAAACAGCACATTAAGTAGATTTTTAAAATGAACCCGAGTTTAATTTTTGTTGTTAAAAAAGAATAAAAATACCGGACGTTTTATTGAAAAAGTTAAAACTGTCCCTTATTACTTTGAAATGTATCGAATCCAAAACAAAAAAATAAAAGACGTATGTAAAAAAGAAACAGTAGATTTAGAATGAAAATCCCCCCCCCCAAATAAAGGCGTATGTCAAAAATTATGTACTTTTGAGATCCAAAAAAAAGGTCAAAGTCTCCTTTATAGTTTTAAATTTATCAAATGAAAACCAAAAAAAAAAATAATTATGTCCAAAACAAACAACAACAATATATTAAATATTAAAAAAAAAATATTACAGCCATATGTTAAAATACGATCTATTAGATAAAAAAAATCTACCGGCCCAGTAATGTTATAACGCTCTGTTTTTAACTAGAAACAGCGCCACCAAAGGCTGCACAGTTAATAGTTTACTAGAACCAAAAACTGTGCTTGTAAATTATGTTTTTATTAAATATAATACATAATTATTTTAAAATGTAATTCTAGTATTAAGCAAATCATTAAATTGAAACAAACTGCAAAACAATATATATATATATTTCTTGGATGCATATTGTTTAAAACTGCTCTTTATTTCTAAAAAGTAATTATCCCAATTAAATTAAAAGGAAAAAATCTTAATACTGTCCTCTTGTAAGTTTTATTTAAAACAAATCAAAGTTTTAAGAAGAATTGTTAACAACAATTTGTACAATTATTGAATATTTTCAATATTTCCTCACCCTCTGTTCTATATATAAGAAACTATTTGACTACTAAACAGATAAGTGTTCTATATGGATTAGGCTGGTATAACATAAGCTATTTATCAGATTTCAGGCAATTCTACTGAAGTTAAATATATTAAATCTCAATTTTAAAATTTCATTCCAACTTGAAAAAGATAAAAACTTAACAAATAAACAAACAAACTGATTTTTAAACTTCAATAAAAACATTTAAAAACAAATTTATAGTAAATACCCCCCCCCTTCTTTAAAATATAACAAAAGAATCAAGCATAAGTTACTGAATATTTAATTAGTTAAAAATATTGAATTATGGTTGATTAATATATCATGATTGTTCTGGAAGGAAAAATATATATATTATTTTTAAGTAAAAAAAAAGCCTATCATGTGAATTACATTTGGAATCCAGTCAACTAGTGGAAATTTATGGTTTAATATATTATAAAGTTTTCTGACAATAATTAAAATAACTTTATAAAAAATTATTATAGACTAATTATAACATATGATTAATACTGCCAACTCACCTATTAGGCAAAGAAGAATATATCTATGCTACTTAGGAATTGGATCTGAAGCAATGTTTATTATAAAAAAAAACTTTAAAAAAATTAACAAATATCAAGACAACTAATATTCCATAATTTGAAATTTAAATCCGGTCAAAATCAACTTTGAATTTTTTTTCAGATTACAAACAAGCTAAGAATTTTTTTTTTTTTTTTTGCAGATTGGTGATATAATCAACCCAGATAAAAATACAATAGTTGTAACTGATAACCAGTTAACATTAGCTAGAAAATAAAGGTATTAATTTTATTTATATTGGTTTGACAATACAATGACGATTGTATTAAATAAATATGAATGTAATATGATACAACCTTCACCATTTATATATAATGGTGGGATATTTTTATGGGGTGCTCAACCATGATTTTTTTATAATTTCTTACTAAATGTAAATGCTGTTTGCTATAAAATGATTGAATATTAATGATTTGATTATATACTCAATATTATAAATCTTTTTTACATAATTATTTTGTATTTAGACATTTTATTTAATTTTGTATTATACACTAATTAAGTTAAAGTAAACAGAATTTATTTGGTCTTTTATTTTCTATATTTTGCTGTTTTTAATAAAGTTAAAAATTATAATTTGAAGTTTGAAAAAAAAAATTTATAATAAGTGATGTATATTTAAAATCTTCAATTGATTTTTTTTTTTTTTTGAATTAATATAAGAAATTTTGCAGCTGCAAAAATAAAATTGAATTGTAAAATATTTTACTATTGATATTGAGAAATGGTTCATTTTACGATCTCTTTTGTTAATATTATAACAAATAAATTCATATTTATGAATTCACTATCATTTAAATTTTATTTTACTTACAGTATTTTTGTTATTTTTCAAATATAAATAAAAATGGTTTATAAATTACCATTTTTTTCAAGAACAGTTCTTTTCACTCTATTCTAAAGCTATCTACTATAAGTATGAGTGATCAATCAATGCCAGATTGTACACTATTCTAACACCCACATTGGTTTCTTGGTTTTGACTTCATCAATGAGATTTTAGGTAACAAGCTGGAATTGATGAGCTTATACACCTAGAAGTCACCTTTTATTTTTTATGCTGTTCAATCAAGTAGCCTGAAGTTTATTACATTATCTTGTATACATTGATTATTCAGGGTTAATACTAAATAGCTCAAATGAAAAAAAAATATTCTTGTAAGCATACAAATAAACTAAGAGAGGTGTGATATATGTGTTAACCTTGATTAACCAAATAGCTTGGCCTTTAAATGTGATAATCCTAGACTGGCCCCCATTTGTAACAGTTTTCATTATGTTTAATATTTAATTTCTACATCTTGTGTTAATATAGATTTCAAACAGTTTGGGTATAGTAAATTGTCACTTTTTCCAACCTTTTGACCACAATTTTTTAAAACTTTTGTTGTTTGTAGACTCATTATAATAAATTTTAATGAATCCTTCCTATCAAATCCTAAAGATAAATGATAAAAACTTTAATTTTAATAACATTCAATTAATAATGAGTAAATAGCTATTAATATATAAGCAATGTTGTTGATTCTTATTTTATTAAAATTCAAAATGAATTTAATATAAACAAAATATGTTTTATAAATAAATTAATTAAAGTGAAAGGCTGAAAACCTCTCGCATGCGCTTTATAATGCTTATATGACAGCCAATCAGATGTAATGATGACTGTATAGGAAGATATTAAGTTGAAACACAAGACAGAGATTTATAAGTACACTAAGTTCATGTTTAATTTGAATTGTTAATGCATTGCATACAATTAAATCAAAATTTAATGTTTCTTCTGAGGGATTATGAAATTGGATCAGTACATTTAGAAGGTCATGTGACTTTTAAATAGTAAAAGTCACAGATTGAGCTTTGATCCAGAAATCTTACATTTTTAATTACATATTAAGATAATTTTTTTCTAGTAATTCTGAAATTAAAAATTCATATATTTAAATGCTTTCAAATAGAATATTGTAAATTTAACATTTGTTGTATGGCTACATGATGAAGCACTAGTACAAACATTCTGGTAACAACTCAATAACATATTCCCTTTAATCAATTTCACAATAAAAGAAAAAAGAAAAAACAAAAATTGGTATTCTTAAAAAAATTTTTGAGACAAGACTTCCACATGGCAAAATCAATGATACAGTTTTCTAGAAAATCTATATATGCAAAAAATATTTATCATACACATCCAACCATGACAGGAACATAAACATGGTCCTATACTATCAATATGGAGCAGCACAAAAGAAATTTGTTTTACATAAGAAAAGACCTGCATAGAACAAACTCTTATAAAGAATAGTTATTTCTCAGCTGTTATTAACAAAACCTTAAATAGACAACAAAAAATATATCAATAAAAAAGTTAATTATAAATATTGTAATATGCATATATATCACAGATAGAAGGTTAACTAAAGAAAATCTGCAATCAATATAACATCAGAACAGCTAGTATTATGTAAGGAATCCTAACTTCTATAAGATCTAAACATGAAATACTCAAAAACAAAAACCCTACCTCTACAAAATACCACGTGAATGTAAAATAATGTATTTCAGTAAAATGAGTTTTTTCACTGAAAAAAATTAAAAGAACACAAACTGATGATTAGTAGTGAGAAAAACAGATACACCTAAAGTAATAGACCATCTGCATAGCAATGAACATATGTTCGATTGTAAGATAATATTGGGCAGAGAAGATGCTCACATGACAATGGAAAACAATCCCATGAATCAAACTAGTGTAAAAATATATAATGTATGAAAGCAATTTGCTAAACTAGTCCTTTAAAAAATAGTCTTTTATAGACAAAGATATAAAATTCCTATTAGCTATTTTTTGACAAAATAGCATACCTTGGTTATGACATTGATTAAAATCAATATTCACAAATATAAAAGTCCCATATTTGATTTCCTTGCAACACCTGAAGAAAAAAGGAGAATAGTATCACTTAAAAACTGTGTGCTATTTAGTAATCATTAAATGTATTTGAAAAGCTTAAATACTGTTTAAATTTTTCTAAAAATATTTAACCATTAATATTAGATGAGGGAAACAGTCCAATATATAATTACAATGACAACATCATCATCACAAATTTTCAGACAAATATTATGAATTATATTGTTATTATTTATCCTACAGGATGTTTAAACTTGTTTGATACTATTTATTACTCTAGTGTTTATTCAAATATGAGCTTAATATGGCATTAAGACAAGAGTTGTCTGTCTTTGAGTTTAGATCAGGATTATTAATTTTGAAAGATATTCACATATCTAATAGTACTTTAGAAATATGCTCATGAATCCAATTCAATGACCAGTAATTGCTATCTTAATATAAGCCGAGCACTGCTTATATATGTGGGAGACTATGATCTGGCCCAATTGATGAGTGTTGGTTATTCATGAAATACATATATTGGGATCACTTAACTTTTTCACATATGTGTGTGGTTGTGTATATCAGTTGTTTGAGATGAAGTGGAGGATAAATATTAGCTGAAAATCCTAAGGTTTAAATCCCTCTATTTACGATATACACCTGGGTCTCATTTTATGCGGATTATTTTAATGCGATTTTGAAGTTATGCGATTCATGTTTCTTTTTAATATCTTTCACATTTCACTATATTTATTAGATATCAAGAAATTTAAATTATTAATAACTTATTTTCACTTGAAATACTTTTTTTCTTCAAAAAATATAACGTTATATTGGCAGTTAACGCGAATATGGCCTGAAACTGTATTTAGAATTTTAGCTTCTATGTAAATAACCTATTTATACTAATCAGTACATAATAATAATAGATTTATACTTACATATAAAAATATCACAATAAATATTCAAAAAAATTAAACTTTTAAAATGTATATTTTGTTATATATAACAGAAATAAATAATCTTTTAGATTTTTAAAATAAAAAATGAAGATTTTATAAACTGAAAATAATCTTTCTAATGATAATGTATAATTTTTTTGTTTTGATTACAATCTCATTTTTTAAATATAGAAACAGAAAACCATTAACACAGCACAAGACTGAAAATGGTGTTAGTTGTACATCACATCATGAATAAAAATAAAATGGCTAACTGATTTTTCTGGGCATAATTGCTGAGAGATTCTTGACTTCGTTTAAGGAGAAGCTACAATACATTACATCACATCGAGTCTGATTTCTTTCCAGTTTACAAATGAATGCTAGTGATAATGATTAAAATATGTATGAAAAATGTAAAATTAAATAATGTAGTTAATAAAAAAAGTAAAAAAAGTTTGTCTTGTATTAATTTTTTTCAAATATTTGAAATATTTTATTAGTCATACTTTATTTGCTTATTTTTTTAATGCGAATTTTAAAGTAGTTTTTCTTTGTTGCTTTCCTTTTATGCAAATTCTGAAAATTACAGACCCTATCCCCCATTTTTCAAGGTAAATTAAGTCTATTTTTGTGCAATTTTTTTATGTGGGTTTTCTGTGGAACCTATCTATCGCATAAAACGAGACCCAGGTGTATACATATGTAAATAATAAATATGTATAGTCCAATATATACATATATATATATATATATATATATGTGTGTGTGTGTGTTTGTGTGTGTGTGTGTGTGTGTGTAAATTTAAACAGAAATAAGTACTCTCCATGAGTGAACCATTAATAAACAGCACTCTTGCATTAAAAAATATTAATAAACAGTAGGCAGCCATCTTATGGAAAGTGATTATTTACATTAATTCATAACAAACATGTTGAATTTATCTCAAATAATATCACTCATTTAAACTTATATGAGGTGGTATTTCCATTCATTGTCAACTAAATCATAAAACAGTCACTAAAAGTAAGTAAAATAAAATCATACATCACATGATCCAATTTTATAATCTTGTAAATAAAAATAATGACTGGTGCTAATTTCTCTAATAAGCTTTATTGATAAATGCCACAAAAGAAAGAAAGCATTTAAAAATCTCTATCTAGAAATTGTCCCTAACTCAGACCACTAGTTTCATGCTTTGGCAATTCTCAGTCACTAAAAAATATGTGTCATAGATCCATCTGAACATTATTAGAAACAATGCTGAGGTAATATCTCTCAAAATTAATACTCATTATCTATTCATTAAAACAGATAATTCTAGTCATAAGATCAAATTAAACTTATGTGTAAATAAATTATTGAATAATTTATAATATTAAATAAATTTTATTAATTCTCTATGGCTAATCAATAATAATGATATAAACACCAAAAACTATAACCAATATAACTAAGAAAAGAGAGAGAGAGAATGGTCTTTAAATGACTGATCTTGTGATATATTGATGATTTGTCATTATCAAATTCCTTAATTCTATAACACATAATTATAAATCATGTTACTTGTATCCAGAAAATAAAATTACATAAATAATGATGAACTTAAATCTTAGACATTCATTGAGTAAGTAAGAACAGTTAATGTCATGAATTAGATACAATTCAGATGTAAAACTAAATATATAGAACATAAAAATTCAAAAAGCACTTTTATAAAGCAAGCACACATTTAATGGGAAAATCAGACAAATCCATTTAAAATGCAAATTTTTTCAATAGATAATTAATTCAATTAATTAAAAGTGATGAAAATAATTCTACAACTGTAATATCCATAAATATAGCTTGTAAATAATGTTATTAAAGTTGTAAATAATAAACTAATGTCATGTCATTAGTATTCATAATTAGGAATAATTACTTTTTTTCTTCCAAGACACAAATAAGTAAGAAAATAACTAAATAATTGCACAATATATATTAATTCGGTTATTTTACATATACAAATGTACACTATTATTAAATTCATACACTAATATTCTCTTTTCATATATAAAAAATATATAAATAAAAAATAATATCTATGCTTTGCATTTAATTTATAAAAATGCAAACATGAATGTAAACTATACATTAAGTTATATAATTATTTTACAAACATTATACAAGAATATTAAATCTTTCCATCTATATAAATATTCTACAGCTTTGAGATTTTTTTTATCAGTTGAGATCTTCTTAAAATTGTTCGTTGTACTAAAATACTGTTAAATAAAGGCATCTAACACTGAAATATATATTTAAGTAAGATTATTTTTATACCTTTATTCCTATATTTTAGGCTGAAATATTGGTTGAAAATATTACTTGAAATTTATTTATATTTCTACTATTTTTATTTGTTTTTAATACATTTTAATATATGTTATAATATAAGATTTTTTGGCTTATTTTACTTTTACATTATGGAGGATTAGTATGCAACTAGTTTGGATGTTTTACTTTGAGTATAAAAAATAAAATGTTTTTCCTTTTAAATAAATCCAGTAATTAGTTAAATAGTTTTTATTGACATTCTTTATTTTCATTAAAATGTTTGGTTAATTTTATTATTCAATTGTGCACATGTATGATATATATATATATATATATATATATATACATGTGCACATGTGCACATATATATATATATATATATATATATATATATATACAACTTTCACTTTTGTACATTTGCCTTTCGAAAGATGCTTGCTCCACATATGATAATTCTTAGGCACTTTTTCCAGAATGATAAAAAAATAATTCCTTATTTTATGGAATCTAAAAAAAATTATTATGCTCATTTTAATTATCACTGTATCTTAATTAATATTGTGCTCAGAATCAAATGATCACAAAAGAAAAATAAAGGAGGCATTTTACATCAATGGAAACATCCATGCCATTAATAGAAAGGATACTTGCTTCGAGATCTCGAAGAAATGGGCTACGTAACACTAGCTTATTTGAATATTTGTATTTGCATATTTTATTATACATTTTATGAAAGCTATGAATATGAGGCATGGATCCTCGAAAACGTTAAGCCGATAAACTTTAATACTAATTAATATCTTCTCTAATTAACAATTATATATTTAACATTATTAGTAAAATAGTATAACTTAACAGGTTTTAAAAGTAAAACACTATTTCAAAAAGTTTCAATTTTTTTTTTTTTCAGATAGTTCTTTTTATATATTTTTTTAGTTAAAAATAACATTTTATTCTTTTCGTAATAATCATGGTATATTAAACAATCACAATGCTTTAGTCTTCACCTAATGAAATATGCAATAATTTTAACTTAATTTTTCTGTTAACCTTTGAGTTAGGAGGAGGAGGGTCATGTATATTTGTTATTGAGATTTACAAAACTATTTTTAAAAAAGAGTAAAAATTAATGATATTATTCTATTTTAATTGGAAAATTAATTAATCCCAAATTGTATGTGGATGCCCTCCTAATTCTTTATTCCCATTCTCACATACAATAACATCCAGACTGTTAAGTAGCTAAAGATTAACAACTATAGTCTTCAAGTTAGGAAAGTAAAAACAAATAATTATTAATTTTTGATTAATTGATTATTATTTGATTATGGTACAATATTAGTATGACAGTATATTTAATATTATGCATGCTTAATTCTTATTTCTCTTGGATGCATTGTTCTCCTTTTAATAAAAAAATATCATCAACTTGATATAGAATGTATAGACAATATACATGTATTAATATTATATATATATATAGACAATATACATGTATTAATATTATATACACCTGGGTCTCTTTTTACACGGACTTATTTAACACGATTTCGAAGTTACGCGATTCATGATTCACCGGAAGTGTGTTAAATAAGTCCGTGTAAAAAAAGACCCACGTATATGAACTCCGATAATGTGCTATTACTTTAAATAATAAATTTCGCACACTTACGTTATATTGAAAGTAATAGCACATTATTGGAATTCGACTTTCATCTTAGTAATTTCAATATTTTCAGTGCTTTATAATAGTAAGATTTTATGCAATAATGAAATTAAAATCAAATTTTCACATTTTATGTATACACACATTAAATTTTACAAGATTATAATGTAAATTTGTTCAAACATTGTACGTATTAATTTTACATTTTAAATCACATTCTGTTTTTGCTTTTTTAAAAAGAATGTAATCAATTATTAATCATTTAGAGTCCACAAGTTTATTTTTAAAAGGTCAGTAATAGCAGTGGGCATAATTAAATTTGACAATTAAAATCTGATTTTTAATTGTAATTAACAATTTAAAAATTACTTACTGCGACTTGAAATTATTGTGAAATTTGATTTTTAAACCGAATTGAAAATTAAAGACAAAAATAAAAATTTAATTTTTAGTTGTTAGTTTCATAAACAATTAATAAAATCATTGTCTCAAAGATTAATTACTAATTATGTTGTCACCAGAAAACCACTGATACAACATGAGTGTGAAGTTGGCGCTAGTTGTTTGCAAACAAACATGTTTTCGGCAAATAGATATAATAATTAAAACATGTATAAAAAGTGTAAATTACTGTACTATACATTATGCATAAAAATATATTATTTTGAATAAAATTAAATATTATAGTTAAAAAAAAGTTTGTCTCGTATCAATTTTTTTCACATTTGAAATTTTTTATTAGTCATATTTTATTTCCGTATATTTTTTTTGCATGAATTTTAAAGTAATTTTACATTGGTGCTTTGCTTTTATGCGAATTTTGAAAAATCACAGACTGTATCCCCCCTTTTTCAATGTAAGTTATGTCTATTTTTGTGCGATTTCGTTTGCGCATGTTTTCTGAGGAACCTATCTATCGTGTAAAACGAGACCCAGGTGTGTATATATATATATCAGATCTTTTTCGTAATAGTTAAGTATTAGATAAATGCTAGGTTAAAGTTTGGTATTTTTGAATCTGATGTCCTAGCTCTTCATTGAAGAGAGCCATAGCTTGAAATGGGTCTGGGGATGGGGATAATCATAGATAAAGATTTGAAAGCTTTCTCTTATAGCATTTATCATAATAAAAATAAATAAATAAAATAATAATAATAATAATATAAGCATGTTTAGAAATATTTGCTTTTTATTATATATATATATATTATAATGGTCAGGGTAATCATGGAATCTTACTTTATCTGCACTACAGGGTGCACCAGGCTATTTGAACCTGGAAAATTTGTAGAGTAGGCAGATACCTGCTGTTAAGATCTAACTTTTACATATATATTTTATTCCGACTATTAGCTCATGCCACTAGCTTGTGGAGCAGCAGAGATAATAATATATAATTTTACTTAAAATATATTTTAAATATTAAAAAAATAAAAGCCACTGCCAGTAATAACACACAAAAACATTTATTAATGCATATATATAAACATTTAAAATTGAGGAATAAAATTTATTATTTTAGATTGGTTATTAATTTTTTTAAATTTAAATTATTATTTTAAAATAGTTCGCACAGATGGACATTTTAATAAATTTTACTTTATAATGTTGAGTATAAATAGGCTACATAGATTACTCAGTTAAAAATGTTTCAAAACAATCGTTCAATCTCAGACTAAAAGTTCATAGCCAAACCAATGCCTGCTTCCAGATATATAGTCACAACCAATGCAACATGAAGATGCTAGCATAAAACTATGCTGACAGGAATGTGCATCTGACAGTGTGACATTATTTGAAGGACATGATCCTCATCCAGTACAGGAATGTGCATCTGTCTGGTGAAGGAATCATGTATATACAATAATTAAAAAGAAATGCTATGTATGGGGGAGAGACATCTATCTACTGACTTATAGTTCCTATCCATAGAGCAAAAAAGGGGTCAGTTGTGCAGGAAATACATCTGCATCCATTGCAATGCAATGAATACATCTTTGGGTCATTTCTTCTGTTGGGCACATTGTGCTGTATGCTAAACATGCTTCACATTACATTGATATAAATACCCATATATCCCTCCACCACCATTGTCCTAACTACAAAACAAATATCCTGAAATAAAAACCCTTTAAAGTAAACATAAACAATTAAAATATAAAACGACTGATGTAATTGCAGAGGAGAATTTACAATAAAACCAATGGTATTCATCATAAGATGCCACATTGACATCAATAACTTAAAGATATATGAATAAATATATTTTTTGATACTCAATATGAGGTATCATATTTACCAAATATTATATATTTTAATCAATATGCAAATAAAAAAAAAATTAAATGTTAATGAATCTATGCAGCTATCTACACCCAACTTAAATTTATTACATTTAAATAATTTAGTCAGTAAATATTAACAAAGAAAATGGAAATGATTTATCTAAATTAGCAAACTCAAATATATAAAATTTTAACATTAATAACTGATTTTGAAATCTGAATAAGTAAAATAAGAGTTCATTTTAAAAGTTCTGTTTAGCAGATTATTAAAAGCCTGTTAAATATTGATTAAAGTTCTTAATTACTTTTTAAAATCTTATAGTTCATACTTTACAGTAGAAGAGCTCCTGGTTCCTGATGCCAATTCCTGTGAAGTCTTTATTGATCATACTTTCATGGAAGACCCATTTGTTTTTCCGGAGATGGCCTTAGCTGATTTCCTCCTGGTACTATTTTATTGTAGGACCCATATGATTCAGGTCTACAATAGTGGCATTCATAATTCAACAGTCATTTCATTTGAAATAAGTGAGAGAGGGTGACAAGTGCATCTTATCACACTTCTCCCAAAAAATCAAGGTGGAACTGTTCTTAATTTGAATATTTTTCTTTTTATACAAATTGTCTGGATTCACTGAACATGGTTTGCTGTTCCAAATTTTTGTTAAGGTCTGAGAATTGTTTGCTGCTTCTATTGGACATCTAATTTTTTGTTCTCTTATCTATATCTTTTATCTGACTTTTTAATTATATAAGAGCCCCAAGGGCATTTGCTTTTCGATAATTAATAACACGATCATTTCCATTTACAGAGATTACATAGGAATCTTTTTCATTTATGTTACTTTTTAATAAAAATATTTTATATTTAGATCTTTACCTTTTTTTATAAAAAAGAACATTCAAATACTTTTATTTTTATTTTTTAAAAAATAACTTTTAAAGTTTTGCATCTGTGCGAATATATATATGTTTAACAACTCTTTAATTTTAGCTTTTAGTTTTTATTTATGAACTTAAGTTTTTATTCTTATTTTAAATTAATGTAATGGCTTATTGTATACAATTACAATATATATATTGTAGCCCTTGAATTTGCCCAAGATTCCATTTTTTGAATTAACTATATAAAATAATGTTTAATAAAAATTTTCCTCATAGTTTGTATTTTTTTTCTTTAATAGACAAACTTTTTAGCCAAGGCTAGGTTTGAACCCATATTCATAGGGATTGTGTACATTTTACTTGGTAGGCAATCTAAACATTTGTCATTAAAAGATTTCTAGGTAAAATATTGTTTGATTTAATATTGATTTATGGGGACAATTTAATATTACTGATGATTTATTAGATAGACAATATTTATACATCATTTAAAGTTGGAGTGAAAAAGAAGAGAGGGGGGTGTGCAATTTAAAAACTACTTTAGAGAGGGGGAATAGATAGTCATAGTTTTATAGTGACAAGTTAAAACAAACTAATTTATGAAATTAAATTGTAAAAAAAAGAATAATAATTAAGGAATATTAAACATTTAATTAAGAATTGTATATGTGAAACAGGCATGTGTGTGTATTTGATCTAGTTATAGATTTTAAGTATAAAGTTCACAATTAAATAATTATTCTGTCTCTTGTGAGAAACTACTCTAAAGAAGAAATTAATTCATTTTAATAGCTTATTCATAGCAGCCAAAATTTCAGTCAAGATTCTGGGTTTGAAGTTAGGCTGCTATACATTTTTTCATTGTTAAAGAAAAAGTAAGAGGGGGAAGAAAAGAGAGATTGCTCTCATTTATTTTGTTCTTTGGTGTGATTTTCATGAGTGTCGAATTACTAAAGTAATTACAAAAGTGATTTAAGTGATATCTATAATGACAAGAATTTAAGTTTAAAATTAATTGGTGATTATCTATTGGAATGCAGAAATGAATTGGGCATGTGTTTTTTTAGAGAGAGCAGAAGTTTAAAATAACAAGAAAGAAAAAGAAATGATAGGCAATTAATCAGAAAACACTGACCAGACATTAGAATGTCATTAGAAGGTCATGTTGGGGGAGGGGAGTGAAAGATGCCAGATACTATAAGAGCTCTGCTGATTTGTGGAGGGGGCAGCTGGTAGCTGGTTTTTTTTCAATCTCTTTTGCAAGTCTCTCATCATAGATTTTAGAGAGAAGCTTGGCTGAAAAAGTTTAAAAAGAAACATTTTTTTATTAAGAAAAAGAAAATTGTTTGTTGTTAATTATTTTGTCTGTCTCTTGAAGAAATGAACTTTTCCAAATTTAATAATAGAGAAAAAGCAATGACTCTCAAGTAAAGCTTAAATTAGGTATACATCAATCCCTAGAAATTAATCAACATCATAATTGTCTCTACTAATTTATCAAAAATCAGCAAAAGGTGAAATTTAAACCACAGAAAATAAGAAAAAATAAATTTTGATTTCGTATATAAAGCATTAAATCTGAATGCTATAATTTCATATAAAGCATTAAATATGAATATTAAGTGAATTGAAAAAATACAACAAGAAGTGGATTCATATATTTAAAAATTAAAACAAGTTCTCTTCAGCTTTAATCCACAGAAACCAAAATGAGGAAATTTCAGCAACGTAAAACTTTATATATTTTGGCATAGGAATCAAACTTTGTCACAAAAACTCTTTCAAAATAAACCCATGTGCACACATAAACAGGTCAAAGAAGAAAAAAAGGAAAAATGGAAACCAGAAACCTGAAGGATGTCTCCAGAGAACTATTTAAGTATTTTTTATATTTGACATTCATGTAGAACATTTGATTTAAAAAAAAGAAAGGAAAATATTTTTTTTATTTATCATATATATCCATTTAAAATTAATCCATGTATGTGCTTATTAAATGCTTTCATTATTATTATTATTATTTTTGCGGTAGATGAAATTAATATCAAGTCATTTTATATGTGCCTTTTAAATGCTTTCATTACTATTATTATCATTTAGGGATAGATGAAATTAATATCAAGATATGTGGTATGTGTCTGTTAAATGCTTTTATTATTATTATCATTTAGGGGTAGATAAAATTAATGCCATGTGCCTTGTTTTAAATGCTTTACATTTTTTTATGATAAGAGTGAGAGATATTGTTGTGGAAAATGTTTTTTGAATCGAATCAGGAATTTTTATCAAGTGCTTAGACCTAATGCTATGTTTTATGAAGGTTGCATGATTGTTGGGCTAAAATATCATCATTATCCTATAAAAGTGCAGAGATGTAGTTTTGAAATTTTAATACGCATTTCTTCTTCTTCTTCTTCTTCTTATTATTATTCTTATTATTATTATTATTATTATTATTATTATTATTATTATTATTATTATTATTATTATTATTATTATTATTATTATTATTATTATTATTATTATTATTATTATTATTATTATTATTATTATTATTATTATCATCATCATCATAAAATTAAAGCTAAATACAAGCTAATTAAGGCTTGGAAATATTATTGGCTCATGTTCTAGTGTACTATTCTACAAGAGTAATGTAGATATGAAAGTTTTACTTGTACAAATTGATGTTAGACCTGTATATATGTGGGTGAACAATGAATCCCCACCAAGCTAGTAGAGTCATAGTTTAGCTCGCTACCTAAGATATTTATACTATATTTATAAAGTATTTAAACATAGTGGAAGAGTTTCCCCACTTAGTTGTTCTCTACACCATGAGATGATTTCTTTGTTGATGGCCAGAGGTTGATTGGTAAACCCAAGTCTCTTTATATGACTAGCAATAAAAATTCTAGCATATCTCAAACTTAGTGAAAATGTTTTCTTTTATTTGGGTCACTGCCTGCCTCATATTAATGTTGATATTCCTTAAGGATGTATGAAATCTAGCTATTACTAAGCATTACTTATAAATGTTGGATACAGGGTCGCAAACTCAATTTGATATCAGGATAAATGCAGATAGTGTATGTGCGATTGGTATACTTGAACATTGTTTTCTTGATATATGTTAATTTGCCAATAAGAGCCAAGAGTAATAACGTCAATAAATATTAAATTTAAGGGTTAAATAAAATCTACAAATGTTGTAAGCAATGCGTATCTAAAATTATTTAATAAATATATCCACAGCCAGCTGAGAACTTCGCTGAAAAGGTAATATTACTAATATTATTATTATTGTCATAAAAACATGAATATAGTGTTATGCACATGTTATGATGATTGAGCTAGATACCAATTCATTAACATTTGAAAGTAACCAAAATTAACTTAGTCCCACCATACATAAAATATCTCTATTGTTGAACATGGGGCAAGGAATATTAGATTAAAATAATTAAATAAAATTATTAAATTTTATTATTGGAAGCATTACCCTTGGAAACAAATCAGTAACTAAAAGCATTAAACATTGGGGGGGGGGGGGGAGGAATTTAGTGTTCACTATATCTGGGGTAAAAATGAGAACAAAAATATAATATATGTGAAGATAAATATTATTTTTGTCTGTCTGATATTAATATTACTCCATGGTAATTGTGGTTCCCTAATGATTAAAAATGAATACTTATATTTTAAAACCTCTTGATATTATTTATTGATTTAGAGATATTTATGTGTTTACTTTTTATATATATATCATAATATGGTAGTAGAACAGGGGAAAGCCATGTGAGTCATCAAGTGAATGTATATTATGTACTGAATTGTAGTATGCTAATAAAATTTGTTGTTTTAAATAAAATGTGCGTACATCTCAATGTTTTGTGGGTTATTATAATCTAGACATCTCAAATCCAATCATACATCAATATATTATTATTAATAGTTGAATCATCATTTTCATAAATAATATCCAATAAAATTTATTTAAAATGATTAATTTTCTGAGCTTATGTAGCACGGCAATACTCAAAGTTATCTAATAATTTAATATAGTTGGAATATAAATTGTGAGTAGGGATGGTTATTAAGTGATAGTGGATGCAGTGGGTGGGCATAAAATCCTTTCACCATCCGTTGTATTCAAACACCTCTCTAGACGCACTTCTTTATAATTTTACTTTAATTGTGAATATGTTTACAATGTTATTTTCTAAAAGATTTGATAAGCTTAAAATATTCGAGCTTTAATGTAAATAGACATTAAACTACATTAAAGACAGACATGATCACCTTGGAGGTGATTGTGAGAGGGGTGTTTATCACCAATAATCTATCGCAGTTTGTTTGATCTCCACACCTAATTGTTCTAAAAACCCTGAGAAGAGATTATAATGGGAAAAATGAGCTAGCATAATGGAAAATTTAATAGTAAATGAGATAATAGTGTAATGAACCTATGGATGTGAGAATGATGGAGGGTGGATCAGGAAAATGGAGATGGATATAGAACTATTTGTAATCAGAACAAAATTTTAATTGTGACTTTAATGATGGTGAATGGAGAGCGTGCTGAGAATAACCAAGCATTTCCAAGAATATTAATATTATTTTTAATACATTCTCAGTGGTCTTTTAATCGATTGATTATTTATTAATCCATTCATTAAATATTATTGCTGAAAGCTATTGAAATGAGATTTAACCTCAATATTTTATTAAAGTTGCAGTTTGGCACCCTGGCAAATAAGATTGTGGATATTCTATCCCAGTAAGCTTTAAAAATAGTGTTGGCTGGGAATGATGAAGCATCCATCGATCCATCCTTAAAACGTTACAATTGGCATGCAACTTAGCTGCAAGTGTTTGAATGCCAGACAGATTCAATTATAGGTTATAATTAATGCATAGCATGGTTGCCCGAGCTGAAATAAAGAAATATTACAATTGATACATAACTAGGATGTGCAACCATTTGAATAAAATTATAATTAGCTTAAACTGTCCGATAATATATGTTAAATTTGTAAACTCTCCCAATCGTTTTGTTAAATTCTTTTGTTATATTTGACGACAATGTAGTCGCCCCGAAGTGTGACTGCAGTCCCTTCTTCATTTTGTTAGAATATATATATATATATATATATATATATATATATATATATATATATATATATATATATATATATATATATATATATATATATATATATATAAATATAACCAGGAAAACATGAAATATATATAAAAAGCAGCCTTAAAAATTTTAAACCAGTGTAAAGACTTTTCTAGCCTCTTTCCATAATATAATAACAAAAAAGATTAAAATTGAATTGTTACAGTTTTCCTTTTTTGGTTTATTTTCTATCTTAAAATTAGCTAGATGTCTATTTGTTGACCAGTAATTAAACGTCTATTTCTGGTGGATATAACTTTAATTACCTGAAACAATCCTAGAGCCTGCTTAAAAAATTTTACCTAACATAAAATATTTTTATGTTTTTCCACCCATAATCTTATTAAGTCATGTTTATGTTAGATTCATTTGCTAACTACTACAAACATGAAGTATGTATGCATAAATTATGCATTCTAATAATGAAAACTTCTCATTAAAGTTTATAATTGTTGTCTAAATATTTAGCTGCTAAAAGAAATTGTGCTGCAATCAATCAGCAATCATAATCTGTAAAGTGAATTTTAATATGTATTGTAGTTAGTCACATAAAATTAAGAAAGTCAAAAACCAAAGTCACTATTTTTTTCAAAAATCATGTATTCAAGTTCTTAGCCTTAGAGCCTAAATTTTTAAACTACCTAGTAAAAGTAAATCTGGGAGCCATGCATACCAACTGGTTCCTCCACCACAAAAGGTTTCTTAACAACATTGACCCTACCTGCCCAATCTGCAAGAGGCATGATGATACGTTTGACCACATAATTCACTCATGTACCAGACTTGGAAGTATCAAACTTTTAATTTTCCAAAATACAAAAATTGATATTTACAGAATCCTCTTGCTAAAAGAATCTCTACAAAGTAAACAGTTTCCAATTATACGAATGTCAGTATTTCTCACCCACTCTATCTGGAATGTAAGATGCAAATTAGTCTTCATAACTCCTCCACCAGACCCAGACAGTCTATTCATTTCTCTTTTAAACAAAATCAAGCATAAAGACATCACCCTTTCCTCCAAGTTTCTATTTGAAAAAACCTGGAATCTATTCCAAATTCCAAAGCCCAATACATTTCCAGATAGCTGATAACAACAATCTATAAACCACAGGATTTATTCCATACCCAGGATTAATATCTCCATAAATCATCCACTATCAACCCAGTAGTGACATTATAGACTCCTGTTTAGTCAATGTACTGTAAGAAGTTAATGTATTAAAAAAAAAAACAATATTCTCCCTAAATAAAATTCTTTTAAAACTAATGGTATAGGTACTTCTGAAATTATGTAATGTTTTGAATATTAATGCCATAAAGTAAAAGACCACAATATTTTGTCTCAAAAAGTCAGATAATTTTTTTTTGATTATATAAACTATAATACCATTTTAATATACATTAAAGATTTATTATAAAGTAATGATAAAATAAAAACTAATATTTTTTACTTTAAATAAAAAAAATTAAATGTAACTTGATTTCTAGAAAAATTGTTCTCTCTACTAGATTTTAGATATGCGATTGTAGAAAAGAATGAAAGCAATAACGTAAAATATTATAGCTAACATAGAGAAAATTATCTGTAAAAAGAATTGAATTTTATATGCTTAGAGAAATTATGAAAAATATATTGCTTGAGTATGTGGAGAGAAAGAGAAAGAGAATTAGGATTTCAAATGATTAATTTACATATGGAGAAAAATAATAACTATTGAGAGTTGAAGTATGTCCAAAAGAGTTGCCTTTGAAAGATATGCACAACTTTCTTTTAGATAATTAACTAATGACAAAAATTATAAAATTCTGACCATTCCATTACAGATTTGTGTGAGTGATCTCTAAAAAGCTTGGAAATATTTTGACTTAGTTTTTCAAATAATTTGTCTATCATTGACTGATTTCTTTATTTAATAATAATAAACAAATGGATTTCTTGCTTAGAAGTTTATAAAAAATTTGAGTGCTAAAAGTGTTAAAGCTTGCCAAAAATAGATTTTAATCTTCACAGTCTGATACGTTAACATAGCACCAAACAACACAGAACTAACTAGCTATTTTGTCCTGAAGAATAAAAATCTTAAAATAACAACAATGAGGATCGATGTATAGATTATAAAAGAAAAATAGATCTATAATATAATAAATCCTCCATTACCAATAATTTTACAATTTTCTAATTAATTTATCAAAAGATGAAGTCTGGTTTTCTAGAAAAAATATTAGTTCCAGGCCCCAAATCAATATAGGGCAAAAAGTGCCCCAACAAACAAAACAGCCACAGTATTAGCTATTCAGACACTGAATCTCCTGGCCCCTTCCTGCCAAGGAAAAATAGGTCTGATTCTAAGATGATGATCAGGGATCCAATCATGACTTGTCCAATAAAGATTCTGGTAAGCCGATTTTATCCCCTGATCCCAATAATGATAATAACTTACAACTACCTATGGACTCTAAAGTAACAAATGCTAAACAGACATCCATGGATGGTTTGCTGCCCAAGGCTTCAAGAGAGAAGACTAACATCATGATTCTAAATAATTTTCATTTTTAATAGCAAATGATAATTATACCTGCAATCTAACTTATTTTACTTCCAACTAGATGATGTAGCATTGGCATTACTAAAATATATTCATGGGGGGAAGTAAATTTACTCGATGCTCAAAATTAATAATGGAACCTGAAACTTCAAAAATTAAAAAAAAAAAATTAATTTAGAAGTGCACTAATTATGGGCTTCAAATATTATAGTAATCCATTAGAATTCAAACTTATTTCCAGATACAGCATAAATATAGTCAAACTCTGATTAATTCTGTATTATATGTTTATTTTCAGATAATAGTTTGACAGTTATTATTAAAGCTAAAAAATGTAATAAAGCAAATGTCGATCAGATGAATTTAAGATCGCTGATTACTGAATCATTTTTAAAAAGGAAACCAAAAATATTCTTTTAAAATTCTATTATGACTCGATCGGATTTTTCTTTTACAAAATAAACCCGTAATATTAGAATCCAAAAATAGAAGAGATTAATTTAAAAATATTTGTATAAGAATCTTAAAAGCCTAAATACTTTGAACAAAATTATTATTTAGAAGATAAAAATAAATCAAAACGATTGTTTTTAATACTTGAATCAATATTTTCTTATTTATTATTTCATTGCTTTTGTTATTATTTATATCGTCAATCATATTAACCTTTATTTTTGTTGTCAATCATGATGGTTGGCGTTAATGTACTGAAAGTATTCTCAGTAGATCAGGTTCAATACTGCGGGCTCTTTTTTAATACAGCCATAGAGTAAATGATTAGCTGCTTCGCTGGTTAGGAGAATTTTTTTCACTTTTATAATGCCCACTATATTTTTAAAAGTATCTATTGTAAAAATAAATAATCTATAGATATTAAATAGTAGAACTGTTAAATCCCAATTCAGTGCTATTTTATCTATTCCCCAGATTAATTCTAGCTATAATCTTTGTTAGTGGAGAACCTGAACTTAATGCACTTAGTAGCTTCAAGATTTGTGTCAAGTACTAAATGTTTGAGAGGCTAAAAAGACTTTTAATATGGGAATATGAAACTACTAACATTTTCTTAAAATATTTTATTATTATTTTCACTTATTGCCCAGAATTTATTAGCAATTTTGATCCCTAATATTGAAACACTCTATTTATCACTACACGTTATATTATTATACAAAAAATAATAATAATTTTCCCTTGATTGTTTTTACTTGAGATTATATTTAAAGATCATAATGCTTCCAGACTATCATATTTTATATATACTGGAGACTGAGTTTGATATTGTTGAGTTTATCTTAAACTATTCTTATTATAAATAAAATGTTAGTAGATTTAATAATTGTTTCAGAGTTGCATTGCTACTTGTTTCTGATAAAAATATTTTGGAAGCCTTTTTTGCAAAGTGAATTTGAAGGCTTTTAATCCTACCTGATTGTCATCATGAAGTAAACAGTATCATCTGTTTTGATTGTTTCAGGAATTGTCTGTAATGCAATTAAAACATGCTTCATAATATGGCTACTTTGTGTGAAAGTGACACAATGAAAAATATCAAGCTATCAATATGAGTGTGGAAGTTCAAGTGTTTAATACTTTTATTTTAGCTGTAGATAGAAGGTTATTTATAAAATAGAGGGTAGTTTGAGTTTCTGTGCTGATTAATAGTTGCAATGTTATGGAATTGTGGTGACAGAGGCACTGATTAAAAACAAAATAAATGAATGAATATATATTACTATTATTTAGTATATGAATTCTTTTCAACAGCTTAACTAAAATATCATAAAGGCATTTGGAAAAATTCCAACTAAAATGTAACATTCACTAGTGACTTTATTATATTAATTCCACCCCTATAACTTTAGATTTGATAGTCATTAACTATCTAGTGCAAGTTTGTATTTTTTCATATTTACATATAAATATAGCTGTTAAATTCCATTTATGAAATAGATAAGTTTAACAACCATGGGTTGTCTTGAATCTATTGGTGGGACTTCAATTGCATCTAGGATGATCAAATCCAGCTGGTTTTATTGTTATATTGGAAAAAGAAATTTGTTTGGAATGTCATAAAAATTTTATTTTTGTACTATTAATATTAGATTGTAGGTTCTTCGTTTAACAACCAAGTAGAGGATTTTGTGTTGAGTATTAGATAGCAAAACTATATTTTGGGTTATTGGTAAATCCAATCTGCTTAACAGCTTTTTGTACATTATAAAACAACTTCTCTTCCAATTTCTATTAAAGGAATATGTAAAAGGAATGGAGACACAGCAGAGAAATACATTTGAGTATACCTGTAATATTTCTTAGGGTACTATTTAATTGAGAATTCAGAAGTTTAGTGTGGAAACTTTATTGTCTGATAGAAACACAGTCTTTAATTATAGAATATGATAGTGCTAAAGAAACTGACCATAAAGTACTTGCATAACAATCTCAAGTACAAAAAAAAATTATTTCTAGAAATTAATTTAGATGAATGAAGAAAATAATGGATAAAAGAATGTGATTTAGTTTTTCACTGCAAAAAGTTAATTCAGATTATGAGATGATTCTCTAATGTTTAGATAAAAAAAAAAAATTGAACATATTGTCTTCATTGGATTAAAAATAATATTCCAGTTTTTGAAAAATATGTTCTTTTGAGAAGTTAAAGCAATACCATCAGCTTAAAAGAATTTTCTGTATTTTATACTGGAATATCATTGATTAATATAATAAATAAAGTAAATGAGGGAACTGAATTCTATGGTAAGCTGTTATGTAAAATTTTGTATCTACTATGATTTTCATTTAGTATCATTTAAATTTTTCTTTTAGAGACCATTTTGTCAAGTAAATTAATAATTTTGTTTCACTTAAGAATTTTAGAAACTTTAAGAAGACCACTTTTCCAAGCAGAATCATAAGGGAGATTAGAACAATAAGGATAGAAGTAGTTTTTAAATTATTTTGAAAGTCTTTTTCAGTGTGAATTATTAAAGATAAAACTTGTTCACAGCAGCTTTCTTCTGACCTAAAATTAGGCTGCTGAACAAGTAGATGACTCAATTATTGACAAAATCCTAGTTAATATGTTCTTGTAGTAAGCTTGGAGGGAACATATAATAATTATATTGGATGATAATTTTTTGGATCATTGATAGGTTTAATTGATTTAAAACAGTTTTCCTTTTATGTAATATTTTTGGAGTATTGTATGTGTAGCTTTGCTAACCAAGACTTTGGCTTTAGATCCTATTTTGCTAGAAATTATAAAATTATGTTATTTGCTTCTATGGTTTTTACTGATTTAAAATAATCAAAAGCAAAAGCAAATTTAAGTTCATCTAAGTCTATTGATTTTATTACTTTGATATTAAAGAAATAGTTGTGTTCCTTCTGTAATGATCTTTATCTCATTCTATAAATCTTATATTTAAAAGTGTGATGTAAAAAATTGCAAACGGATTAGAAGTGGGAGTAGCAGTTCTTTTAGAAGTAATTTTACAGCTTTTGTAAAAAGAGACCAGACCATTAATTAGATCTTGAAAAGTTTTGTTTCTCCATGATCTCTCTTACTTTTTTAACTGATCTCATCCAGTTATTTTATAAATTTATAAGCAATTTTTGAGTCTTTTATAGCCAAAAAAATAGCTATAATGATCACTTCTGATTTTGTTCCAATTAGAAAAAATTGCTTTCATCATTTATGAAGGATTAATTCTTTAACAATTGGTATTGTGAGTTTGTTAAACTTAATATAGCAAGAACAAATGGGAGATATTCTATTAATATTTTGTTCAAGATATCCAATGTATTGATTCTAGTTAGATCATCTTAAATTCCATGTCTAATTAAGATAATGTGGATTCCAAGAATGATTAGACTTGGTTCATGTTGACTATGAAAGTAATGATTTGATATTAATATTTCAGCAAATGATATTAAACCATTTGATATAGAAACAAAATATAAAATAGGAGTTGTTTTTATTCCCAAACTACCTGAATGAAATGCTTTTCATTGCTTGGCATTATAAAGCAAATACATGTTAATTTCATCCATTCTAAAAGTTGACAGCTTGCTTAATCCTGCTCATTTACATATCACCAAAAGCTACTACAAGAAATGAAATCTCTGACAATGCAAAAGTTGTAAGAAGATCTGGATTCTTGAGGTTAGGTCCAATTTTTATTGAGATATATGTAAATATTGGATATATAAAAATAATCAATTTAAATGATCATTGCAACATCATTTGAACTATATTTTATAAAATTGTAGTTTTACAAGATGCTTAAAAACAAAAGTAGCTGCATTGTGTTTAGAATACATTTTATCAATAATCAATGTAAATTCATGAATTTTAAAAAGATACACTTTATCAACAGAATGTTTCAATTTTGATTTTGATATATCCTCAATCTTAAGATGAAGTAATTTTATGCTGTTCTCTATATGAAGAAAATGATTCTGTCTGTAGAGAATATAGCTGGTGCTTGAACTGTTCCATAGTCATCAATATCATGTAAACATTTTTCATTTTAAAAACTTAGAGACATTATCTCTATAGTCCTGGTGCAGCTGCCCACTATAATACTTTCAAAATTTGTTAATAGTTTTATTGTAAAATTTTATAATTTGCTATCTTTAATCAGAGGCTTATGAATATGAAGTCTGGTTTTTAAGTGAAGATATTTCACACATGCCAATTCATTCTATTTTCAGAATGACCTGCAGGAAGCTATCATTCATCCACACCCATATACCAATTTAATAGAAGTACTTTCAACTACCTATGTAGTCGTTGTCAACTTATATATATATATATATATATATTGGGGAAAGAAAGAAAGGAGAAAAAAATTACATATATAAAATATTATGCACCAACACCATAATTTAAAAAATATATATACTATGTAACAGTCAAGTTTGTACATTCGCGTAACAGAATTCAGAATCCAAGCAAAAGAGACCGAAGCTGACCAGACTAGGACTATGACATCCCGAGTCCGACTGCACTTCAACTTGTAAGCCAGGATTCCAAGACTCAAGACCCTACGAATGACCACCTTGAAATTACACGTAGTATACCTCTTTCCACACGGCCGACATAGGTCATGGAGAAGCAATAAGACTCTGATGAATAAAAGAAAGGTTCTTAATTGACTAAAATATCACTAAATTTAATTTAACTTAATGCATAGTTTTCACATATATAGACTATAAATAGTAATTAGAATTGGATTGAATTAGATCAATAACGAAACAGAGAACGAAATACATTAAATTAATTATATATTTATTTACAAATGGCATGAAATTGATCAGTTTTACACATTTCAGCGTCGAATGTACAAACATTGGGTGGATAAGAGAACACATTCTCTTTTTATATACAATTATAAATAGCTTTATATAAATAATTTTTATACAATTCAAAATAGCTTTAGATAAATACTTTCATTTAATTTTCATAAATGGGTTTGACATGTGCCCATCTTATGAGTTGCTTTTCAATTAATACATAATTAATCACTACGTTATGTCTATAGATCTCGATGAGCCAAATCCTATTACATTTGTGGCTGGTATATAAATAATTATATTAAACTTTGATCATGAATTTATTTACTAAAATACCCATATATAATTTAATAACGAGCGCATAAACCAGCTCAAGTAATGATCGATCGAACATGGCTTTCGAGAGAAAATTTCAGAATGCTGAAAGCGTTATATAAAGGTGGGAGAGTTGGCTGAAATAAGATTTTACCAATGCGCTATGGCACAGGTAAACAATAATAGGAAAAGTCGCTCTGCGGATGGATGAAATAACTTCAGGGTTCTTGCGACAAACGCCGGTACCCTGTAACCGATCGCAATGCTGCGTGAAAAGGAACATTGTGTTCAGGAATGGCGGGGGTCTTACGTGCTAACCTGGCCTTGGCTCAGGCTTCGCTACTGCTCTACCCTATAAGAGAAGATGTGCTGGCAACGCCGTGGCTCCATCTTAAGATACGTATATTACGTATAGCAGCAAAACGAGAATATTTTTATAAAATAATATCACATCCGCCAAGCAAAGAATAGTATATTTCATACTATGAAATACGAGTTAATAGCATATTAGCTCTATCAAATTGGGACCAACTCTTGCGTAGCCTGATAATAAATGTCTATGCTACTAAAGGGAATATTATTACATCTGTACTTTGACATGTTCGATCTATTAAGTTACTTATAGATAATAAATATTTAAGGAGGAAAAGTATATTTCTATGGACTTAAGAATTTAAATGTCAAATATACTTATATGATCAAGGCTAAATTTAATTCTAAATAAACTTATCAAGTTAAGTTTTTTTTTTAAATGGTTGATTATAAACGAGCCACATTTCACATATTAAATCATTTAAATAATAAAAAAAATAGGATTTCGAAACAGCGCAGAAAGTTGATGCTATAAATAAATTACGCGAAGATTTTCAAATATCTTCTTAAAACATAAAAATAAGTGCCTACTGTTTCGAAATATTGGCATATAAAACATAATAAGCATTTAAAATAAGCAAAGAAATATAGACACAACCGCAGTGATATAACTTTAAACTAAATAATTTACTTTAAATGAAAGGAAAATATAAATTACTCAGATTATTTAAACTTTAACAACATGAAATTTCGGATAGCAATTGACATATTTAAAATATTAAATAGATTTAAGTTTTGATTACATTTTAGCTTTATCATTATTTTAAAAGAAAGTTAGCTAACTTATATAGATATTATTTACATTTACACAGAATTACACAGAGCTCTGCGGTTTGAAAAATAAAACGGTACCGGTATGATTTATCTGCAAGTTCTTGGCTGTTGGTTTGGTTTAGTTTGACTGGGCGGCATCATCTTTCCCATTATGTTAGGCTCGTCTCTTCTATCGGCATGATGGTGGTTTAGGCATTTCGACGAGAGAAACCCCGTTCTCCCGCGGAGTAACAGCAACAAGATGCCCGCTTTTAGCCGGACATGTTCAAATTAACAATTGTGAATACTGGCTACAACTCTCACTAACAATATGGCTGTCTATCTCTTGTTAAAAATACAGAGTATTTATATGTTTTCCTTATCGGAATCTCCCGCCTCAAGACTCACTAAACTCAGGAATTTAATTAAGTGTTTTTCAATTTATAATTCAGATCTTAGATAACTTATGTTAGAAACATTCCATAAGCTATTATTATAATTAAGATTTTTCGTTGCAAACAATTGTCCAATTTAGATTTTAAAATAACTTAAATCTTATCTAAGGAGATTTTAATTAGTAAATTTTTAACTAGTTTTACTTTTTACGAATTCCAGGTGTGGTCGTTAATGACACTTGTTTACAACCAAAAATCTTTTAATTACTTGACCAGCTTTTATTTTTAATCTTACATAGAAACTCTTTCTATTTAAAAACAACCTTTTAACATTTTTTTAAAACGAAAACATTTTTATCATATTTATTAAAAATAATTTACAAATATATTTTGATATAGCTTTTAAATATATTTTCGAGAAACTTTTCCCTGAAATATATTTAAAACAAGAAATCTTTTAACAATTTTTAAAGAAACATTTACTAGTATTTTTAGATAACGGCTTTTACATATTTTAAATCATATCTTTCTTCTATATAGCACAGATTATATATCCACATACGAAATTACAATATTAAACAACAAAATTAATAATTTACTCTTAACTTAAATAATATAATAACCATTTTTAGAAATCTTAAATAACTTTAGTACGCTATAATTTTACTAATCCTATCTAATTATAGCGTTCGTTCGCACGTAAATATATAATACTGTTTATACAGACATGAACGAATTTTATATTTATTAACATTTAAATAGGTTCGAACTTAGCACAGATGAGAGTGTCATTAGGTTTGATGGTGAAACGGAAAGGGATTGGAGATTTCCGTTTCATATCCGAATACTTGGGACAAAAAAAATAACAAAAAAAAAGGAATTTACTTACAGTTGGCTATTAAATAATTTGATACGCTTTTTTTTTTTTTTTTTTACTCATAATATTAAATCAATTAAGCTACCACATAGAGATGAAAACATATACACCCAATTGCCTGCTACATTCTATACCGAGGAATTTCATACATATTAGACAATCAATTATTACAAAAAAAAAATACGACTAAATTAAAAGTTTAAAAGCAAACCACACAAAATAGAATATTGTCAAATATTTACATTAACATAGATAGTTGAAAGTACTTTTATTAAATTGGTATATATTTGTTTAAAATATTGTTACTGCATTAATTATTGTATTGTTTTGAATAATTATATATATTTTATTATAATTGGAATACAGACATTGATTAATAATTTATATATATATATATATATATATATATACACACACACACCTGGGTCTCATTTTATGTGATAGATAGGCTCCACAGAAAACGTGCATTAAAAAAATTACACAAAAATAGACTTAAATTACCTTGAAAAATAAAGGAATGGTTCTGTAATTTTCAGAAATCACATAAAAGAAAGCAACAAGGAAAAATTACTTTAAAATTTGCATTAAAAAAATAAGGACATAAAGTATGACTGATAAAAAATTTCAAATATTTGAAAAAAATTAATACAAGACAAACTTTTTTTACTTTTTTTATTAATTACAGTATTTAGCTTTACATTTTTCATACATATTTTAATCATTACCACTATTTGACAATATGCATTCCTTTGTGATCTGGTAAGAAATCAGATTTGTCACAAAAGCAAGTACAATTAATGCCGCTTTCAGTCTTCTGCTGTGTTAATGGTTTTCTGTCAACAATGTAATCGATGATTAAACTTTGAGACGATGATTTTACTAATTGTTTATAAATCTCACAATATCCAGACATATAACTATTTAGCTCTCATTGGAATTGAAGAGGTTGTTCATTGAGGAAACTCTCTCAGATTTCAGAATTTCTTGACATTTGTCTTTGTCTCACACATCAACCTAAAATCTATGATTAACTGATTTTTACATATCAGAAATTAATAAATTTGTCTTTTTTTGTTCACTACGGAAATAAATTTTAAATGTTCACATTTTGTTTCTATATTAAAAATATGAGATCACAATCAAAACAAAAAGATTATACATTATCATTAGAAGATTATTTTCAGTTTACAAAATCAATAAAATCTTCGTTTGTATTTTAAAAATCTAAAAGATTATTTATTTCTGTTATATCTAACAAAATACATTTTAAAAGTTTAAAATTTTTGAATATTTATTGCGATATTTTTATCTATTATTATTATTTATTCATTAGTATAAGTAGTTTATTTACATAGAAGCCAAGGTTTTAAATAGAGCTTCAGGCTATATTCATGTTAGCTGCTAATATAACATTATATTTTTGATAAACAGAGCAAAACTCTCCATACAGTATTGCCACAAGCCAGAAACTAGTCTGGGGATATTGAATGAGTAGGCATTAGATAGGGATTTTATGCACAAGCCTTCTGGAATCCATTGATTACTCTGTTTAGCACAGGTGGCAATCCTGTATGGAGAGTTTTGCTCTGTTTATCAACAATTAATGTGCTAGTATAGGAAATGTGATCATGTGATGCTTACTGATTATATTTTTGAAGAAAAAAACAGTATTTCAAGTCAAAATAAGTTCTTAATAATTTAAATTTCTTGATATCTAATAAATATAGTGAAATATGAAAGAAATTAAAAAGAAACATGAATCGCATAACTTCAAAATTGTATTAAAATAATCCACATAAAATGAGACCCAGGTGTATATATCATAGATTAAACTTTTTGCCATTATTATATATATTATAAAAGTTCTTTACTAGAGTATATACTTCAATATTTATTTCATCAACCTAATAAATAAAGTTTTTTACAATATTATTTAATAAGATTATGATGCTAATGGTTGAAAATATATAAAAATCACCAAAATAAATATTAAAATATATATTCTTTCACAATGTCTTTAAATGAAGACTTTTATAGATAAAAATATGTTAATATATTTTAGATTTATCCATGTATACATTTGCTTGTTGTTATTATTAGTTTACTGATATTTTGTTGGATGTCTTCAGTTACTTATCTGTATAATAAAGGTCATTAAAGATATTGCAGAAATATCTAAAATTTTCTGGAACATTCTTAGATAACTTTTACTACTTAAATGATGGGTGGTGGTATACCACTGAATTGCTGCTATAAAGCTAATAATATTAATAACAAGACTATACATTTTAAATTATAATAATGGTAAATAATAATAACAACAATAATAATATATAAATTAAGCAGAAATGCTTTCAATTACATTGTAATCATTATTGATTGAAGTCAATAATAATTATAACATAATTCAAAGTATTTCTGCTTGATTTGTATATTATTATTGTTATTATTTACCATGATTATAACTATTTTAATATTTAATGGGTAACTTGTTATATGCACACATTTTTATGTAAGATAAAATAGTTTTAAATAGATCCTTACAGGAAAAAAGGCCTATATAATAGCTTCTTGTAGAAAACAGTAAAAAATAATAATCACCATACTTTTCAAATGGTATATGGTGAGGGTTTGAGTGTTTTTTATCTTTGTTTTATTCATTTTTTTAAATGAAAAATAGCTATCTATTTCTGATCAATATTGCATGATTAGCTTGATTGACTACAGGCTGGCTATCAAAACAAATTTCAGATTTACTAAACTTCCGGTGTAGCTGCAATAAGCAGATGAATAAATATTGTACTACAAATTTTACATAATTATTAAAAACTAGTCAACACTTAGACAATCCCAATATCAATAGCAACCAACAATTTTAAAGTATTGTCAAGGCAATCTCCTTTTAACAATAAAGGTGGAATTCTATATATGTGTGTGTGCAAGCGCGCGCGTGTGTATGTGTAAAGATTATTTTTAAATGGTAATATATTGCACATAAAACAAAGTCCTAATCATATTTTAACTTATTTTCACACTATTCTCTCATGCATAAATAATATATATATTTTTTGAGATAGAAATGTTTTGTGATACACAACTGGAATAACAGATTAATGATTAAATAATCATTTTGATATTGTATTATAAATTATTTAAAATCAGAGATAAAGAAGCATTATTTAATATTTTATTTAATTCTGATTTTGATATTAAAAAAATCGAAAACAAGCTTGTTTTCATTTTGTAATAGTTAGTAATTATTAAATTCTATTATCTATTTTTACTTTGATTAAGTAAAAAACTTTTTCTTAATTAAGGCTATCTAATTTTGATAAACATAAAATATTTTTTGAAAACCAATTGTTTTTAATATATAATGTATCGTGATTGTAATTACAGTAATCTGTTTTTAACTATTTGTTCTAATTAATGTGAATTGAAAACAGAACATGTAATTAAAATTGTCTGTGTTTTTTAAATCAGGATGGGAAAATGCTTAATTATTCTGTTTTCAGATTTTTTCATAGAGTATAAATAGTGGATTTAGATAGAGTGATAACAGACTACATTATTAAGTTATAAAAAAAATGCAGTTATAAAGATGGTGCAAATCAGCTGCTACTAGTTTCACATCAATCAACTTTGAACTCACATGAATGAAGTGCTCCCATGTGGGTGAAAGACACCTTCATGAAAGATAAATTTTAGCACACACTCATTTTATGAAAGAAAAATTACAAATTAAAAGTTTTTTTTTTCAGTGCTTTTGCAACAAAAACATGATAATATGACCTTAGTCATTTAATGTGTTCAGTAAATTTCTTATGTGTTTTATTTTTTTATTTATTTCTATGCACTAAACTTGGAGATTAAAACACATGCTAAATTAAAACAAATTAATGTTTAAAAAAATAATCTTTGAAACAATAATTAAATATTACCTTAAAACAAAAATGTTTATTTAGTAAATTTGAAATTTTTAATTTTATCGTTCAAATGTTTCCATCTTATTTTTTGGACAATCGTGCAAAATTGTAGTAGGAATGGAAAATATCTGCAAATAAGATATTTTTTAAAAACATCTAACTGTTTTTATCATTTAAAAACCTCCACTGCCATCCATCACACATAATCCATGAAACCTTTGCAATACTCTCCTCCTCTCCTTGAGCCAGCTCCAATATTATATAAATGATTCTAATTTACTTACCTGGTTATTAAAAATAATATTTACAGCCAGGATATGATTTTGTGGAGTGCTTCACCGGTGATCTCTGTCTCACTTGTTTTCATTTAATAATAAAATATTTATATTGCTATATTATTTTATTTTTTAATGCTTATTAATAACTAAGTTATATATTGTAATAAAATGGGTCCTGACCTTATATGACAATAGACTTGATAGATTGTCAGAGTGGATGAGAAAGCATATCTAGCATTTCCAAATATAAAGACTCATGTCCATTTTATTCTCATTCCTGGTAGATGATGTATTAACACACAAACATGTATCAAAAATCTACCTATATACTCATCTCTTTTTTTCATTTTTAATGTCCATTAATCCCAGAATTTGAACTTAAAAAGAATATGCATAATATTCTATTTCAGGGAATATCAATAACACTATTTATAATGTGTGAGCATATGGAAATTGAGAACTAAATATAGAAAAAAACACAAATGACAGTCTTTAATTTAAAATCATATATTTAACAATTTTATTCACAATTAACATAATTTAGGCAATGAAGTTATAACAAAATAAATAATTTGTTTAGATATCAGTGAACATTCTTTGATTATTACGGTTAATATCATTAATCCAATCCCTGTTTCCCTTCAAAGAATAATCATCCAATATCAATACTAACACAAAAATTAAATTATAACTTATTGATTTATGTTTACACTTGCTTGCTAATTTAAACTTTATCAAAATCATAGTTCACTAATTCCAATAAGTTTATTGATGAGTTCATATCAGAAACATGGTGGTGGTGTGAGATCTCCCCTTCTATTGTGGTTCGTTTCTTTAAAAATAGGAAAGACCATTCACACTAGAGATTATTATTTATATATACTGAAAAACAAATAACTAAATGATGAAATGATTAGTAATTACAAAAGAATAACAGTGTCATTGTACAAGTGTTGGCATTTAATGTATAATAGGGTTAACTCTTATCCCTCTCTGATAATGATTAAATTTATCAGCAAGCAAGTTCACCCTTGAATCTATATTTTATTTCACTTTAAAAATAAATCTAATAATGCTTTCCCCTTTTCTAATATATTAAGGGTTTACACTACCCCTTCAATGTAAGATAAAGGAAAAAAATACCAAAAGAAAGTGTACATAAAATAAAATAAAAGTATGACATCAACCTAAGATCAATTAAAAGTTCATAAGGACAATGTCCTAAACATTATAAATGTCTTCATTAATCCATTTCATGTTTCAGTTGGTGGGGTTTGAGTATTCTAGAACATACATGATGGTGATCAGAATTTATTTTTTTGTATGGCCTGCTTTGAGTATTAAGATTGCAGCTTCACATCTAAATAGTAAAGTTAGTGTTGTTTCAGCGTAGATAAATAAATGCTATGTCAAATTAAATTTAGTTTTGGCAGTTACAGCTCTATGGGTGATGACACTTCTTCCCAATGATGTAACTTTCACTTCAGCAGCACATGGTTGTATGTGTTTCTATATACATAGATAATAATAAGTATTTGAGTTAGTTGAGAAGCAAGATATTTGCTATTGGTACTAAAGTTAGAGTTCATCTACTCTCTGACTCAAAATTGAAAATACTCTTGAAATATTGAATAGTTTAAAGCTGTTTTGGGGTTTATAATTTAAAATCCCTTAGTTGGGTGGGTTTAAATCCATGTGCCTTTAATTTAGCTTTAATGCATATCCGCTGAGATACTCTCATTTAATGTTTTTATTTTGATGGGGGCAGACTTTTCTGTTTGAACTGCAAGTTCGATTTTTCCGTTCAAAAAATGTACATGTTGGTTAGCCAATAAGAGTTTTTGATCTGATTTTTGAGAAGAAGGTCATTTATTTATACCTTTTGCTAATCACCAAAACTAGGTTGTTCTTTTTGATATGAATTTGATGTTTTCTAACAGCAGGTTCATGTCCATGCATTGGATTAATTACTTACATCATTTATTATGGTTAATATATATATATGATGAATTAATAATAATAAAAAATGTATTTATTATTTCTTTAAGTTGTTTTTTTTTTAAATTTTCACTTGCATTTAAATTTTATCATCCTTTCCTTGTATTGTTGTAATGTGTGTAAATTAAATAACAATTGATGAGAGGTTTTTAATAAAGATAAGTGTTAGTATCTAAATTTTATAGTTTAGTTTAGATTATGTATTTATCATGTTTATTAAATGTTTAATTATAAAAAAATTAAATGTTTAATTATAAAAACAATTCATTGTTTCTCAGCTACAGTCCTTGTGACCAATTTCATCTTTCGGTAATAAGTTTAATTTAATTTATATTTTCATTACACATATAGCTTGATTTCTATTAAATGTAAAGAATGTTATTATTGTGGGTATCTGTTTTGAATTTGGTAAGGATGCTTTTAATAGTACTGGAGGGGTGTAAGACCATATCTTACATACCCCCCCCCCAGTAAAAATGTGTTAAAGATAAATCAATATCTTTAATTTCTCAATTTCAGTCTTTCTCTTTTATGAAGTAGACTAAGGTATTAACTTACAGTTCTACTTTTTGAGTGATTTATTAGCTATTTTTTTAGGAATTGTTGTGCTTAAACCAAATTAAACTTCCCTGAAAAAATATATCATTTTTTATTTGCTAGGATGTGTTGGCTCAGAATTATAATTTATAACTGGTCCATCATCTACTATTAGTATTTCTTGACTACTTAAGTTATATTTTGTCCTCAAGTCTTTTCCCAATATCTACCTTTAATATGTATATTTGATGATATAAGGTAGGAGTTATTTATGACTATATTTCTTCATATTGTAATGAGATACCATTTTTTTAATAATTAAAGTTCTGACTACAAATGTAAATAAGTTTCATTTTGGATAACTTGTGCATTAATTAAAATATAGGGGAGTTTAAAAGTATCTATTCTGCTCCTTTTCTTTGAGAATTAGTGGAGTTTATTTGGTAACAGTTAAATGAGAGAGTTGTCATTAATTTCTAAATAAAATAACTCATTGGGCTAATCAGTCTCTGGTCATGGTAGTGATGGTATGGTTCATTACTTTATTTACAAATAATTTTATAAATAATTTCTAAAATGTAACCTTCCAAGTATATTATTAGACACAAGTTTTATTATGTGTATGGTTCCTTTTTTATGTTTCTCTAACTGAATTTCAGTGTTGATATTTCTAATTAAAATTATTTTATGGAAATTAAATTAATACCTTGTATATATATTTAATCAGTCATTTTTTTTGACATAAAATGAAAAAAAATGTATTTCACTTCTCCATGATATGATTTCCATAACCTTGTATCATAAATTCCTTTGGGTCCATCTTTGCTGCCTGACCACTATGTCTTGGTAATGTCCCCATGGGCCCTTGTATGTGTTACAGAGTTTATATAATGTGAATTCTTTTGGAAAACTAACATGTGAGGTTTTGATAAACATTTTACCTGCAATTTTGAATTGATAATTTGTTTTGTTTTTGATCTTGCTTTGTTTTGCACTCTTTTTTATCATTATATGATATGTATCCATTTGATCTTCCTGATCAATGGAAAATTCAACAAACATGAGCATGAGTTATTGAAAAAAGATTAGTGTGTGTTAAATTAGTCTTTCTTCTAGGGTAGCTTAGCCATTTACTTTTTTTTTAAATGAATTATCTTAACTGTTTAGTTATTAATTACATTATACTTGAAATTTCTGGCATTGTGTGTTTAGCTATAATCTTAACATATTTAAAATGCAATAAATTTGGTATATATATATATATATATATTGTATGGACAATACTTTTACTGCATTATTCCAATCATTAGTAAACTGGGCCCCACAGTCTGTGGTGCCAAATGTAAATGGAATGCATATATATAAACATATCATGCTGACCACATTGTGGCATTAAATGTAATGGAACATCAATATATGAAACGAAAATAATGCTCCAAATCTTGGATGACAAATGTAATGGAATGTGTGTAATCTAAATGATCTCAAACAAAAATACACATATGAAGAAAGAAGGCTTCAAATGTTGGTTCCACAATGTAATGGAATGCCTATCCAGAATTGAAATGGCCCAATCATTGGGAAAGCCAAATGTAGTGGAATCACAATTACTATATCCTCATAAACAAATCACAATGAATCAAATATCACATGTTAGGCATCAAATATAATGAAACGACTAGCAACAGTCCTTAATTAATCATGTCTGCATGTTGATGGTGCCAAATGTAGTAGAACGTATTTATCATCCAATTTAAATAATAGAAACATAGCACATCTTAAACATAATCTAAATGAATCCAATTGTTGAGAAAGCCAAATATAACAGATTGCATAATTTAAATGAAGAAAGATAAAATTATCCCAATTATATTTAAATAAATTATTTATATGCCCTTCCAACTAACTATACATGAAATAAATCCAAAATCATACAGAGCAATAATGAGGCCTATTATTATAATTTATTCTTAGGATTGATATGACTAACTAACAAAATATATATCAGAAACAAAGGGAATTCTATTGAAACTAATATACACATCCAGTAAATAGAATTATATATATATATATCTAAACATATCAATGAACATTAATGTGTGTAAGTGACCTAAAGACTAAATAATAAGTGAAATACAAAGTTATTGTCTATGAAATTGTGAATTCAGTTAATTTCACAATGACTTTGGCACTAAAAGAAAAATAAGAATAAAATACTAATATTCTTCCAAATAAATTACAAAGGCATTACTTATAAAACAAATAGTACATCCTTTATTTCTATATTATGATTTGATTTTAGGTAGTATCAGTGTTTTAAATAGTTTTCAAATACAAACCCAAATACAAAAAAATATATATATATATATATATATATATATATATATATATATATATATATATATATATATATATATATATATATATATATATTGTGCCCTTTTGTATGGGTCACCATTTAAGTTTTGTGCTAATCTAGTAGAAAATTTTAAATTTAAGAAGTATTTTAAAATGTGTGATGTTGACTTTGCTTGTGGTAATGTTACCATAAGTTTAATTAAAGCAATCTATGAGTATTTGATATGTGAATTGTGTTGGTATTGAGAAGATATTTAAAATGATGATGATTATGATGTAATACTGCATTAATAAATTTAATAACAAATGTTTAAAGCTAAAGTATTTAAAAGACAAGTTAAAATTAGACAAAGATATTTATTTAATTTAAAATATATGTTAAAAGTGAATAAAAATATTTTAAATTATAAGTATTTAAATTGAGATTAATATTTGATTTTAATCATATCAAATAATTATTTTAAAATCTGATATAATATCTTATTTATTTTTAAAAATAAATATTTATTTTAAAAAAGCAATTGTTAGTTTATTTTTAGACGACGGCAAGCGTTCTTGTGTTATAAAGAACAGATGTTATACACACACATGCGTGGAAGTTGTCTAATAAAGTTGCATAATTATTTTAAAAAATCATGTTATAAAATTTATAAATAATACGTGAGTTATCACGAGATAAAAATAAAGATATTAATGTAAAATATTAAATCTGATTTTTAAAAATATTACTTTAAAAATATAACGTATTTAAAAAGATTTAGTTTATTTTAAATGATCTTATAAAAGTTAAGATTTAAATCAAGTGAGAAAGAATATTTCAAAAGAATGTTTAATAGATTTAAATAAACGATAAATATTGTTTTGAAAGAATTTGATAAAATATTAAATATTAAATAAGTCATTATTTTATTTTTAATAGTGTGTTGATAAATATGTAAATAAGCAAAGTTTGATTGTTTAAACGTACCAATCAGATGTGGAGTCTCTTCCAGTATAAAAGCTGGATTCAATTGTTGAAGGGGGCTCTCTGTAATTAAATTTCTAAGTTAATCGTGCTATTGAGAAAATAGCCAAGTAAATTTATAAACGCTCTTAAAAATCAGTTTTAAAATCATAAGAGTGTTATTGTATATAATTTTATAATTTTTAAATGATAAGTATGCAGTAGAAACTTAATAATTCCCTATTAGTCTTCTCAATATCGAAACTCAATTTACGTACAAATAATCATGGAAACATCACATATCGGAGAAATATATCAGAAACTTTATGCTAGAGAAATAATAGACGCTGGATTAGTACATAAAACTACGAGATGGAGAAAAGTAGTATTTTGGACTATAAATAGTTTTAAAAGTTTAAATTACTATTGTCTATTATAAATAGATATTTAAAAGAAATATGAATACTTCTATAGAAAGAAAGTATTTTTGTAGATTTTAAAAGATTAAAATGTATATCTTAAGTAAAGATATAAGAAGTAGTAATTTTAATAAATACTTGCCTTGTTAAGTCTTTGTGCTTAAAAGACTAAATATTGACGATTTGAAAAGGCAAATAGATTATAAATATGATTATTTAAAATCGTAATATAATAGAAGTACTATATTGAAGTAATCTAAAACGCTGGACGTTATAGATGGAGAAATTAATTCTTACCTGAATATGTTAATTATAAATGCGCAAGTAATACATGGATGTCCAAATCAAGTCAAACTAAACCAAGCAAGCCAAGTTGATTAAAGTAATTTAATGAAAATAATATATAAACTATAAATTAGTTTAAAAATAATAACTTTAAAAATAATATTTTATGAAGAACTGGATCCAGAAAGAACTTATAAACTATTTTTTTTAATTTTATTTGTTTTCTTATTGGAACTTATTTTTTTTTTAAAAAAAAGAACGTTATCATTTTATTATAAACTTTCAAGAAACACGTGATTCAACGGAACAGGAAATAGTGTTCTATTGACTTTGTACATAGGATATTTATTAGAACTTTTATGGTAGAACAAAAGTCGTCGCTGGAATACGTAATATAATCTTTTATTTTATTTATTTAACATAAAATTTAAAATATTATTAAACTATTAAAAAGTAGGTTAGGTACATTTATTAAATAGTAACTTAAAAATAATATAATAATTAATTACATAAATTTATTTTTATAATTAATATAACACGGAATATTCTAATGAATGTTTATGAGTGAAAATGTGAATGATTTTTATTTTATGAAGCTGCAAATTCCGAAGAATGCTGGATAGCAGATTGGACATTATTATTATTATGGTAAAAATATTGTATAATGATTTTTAATGAATTTAATATGTTTTTCTTTAGATCAACTGAATATTATGTTGTTGTAGAATGAATGGATAGATATTTTATGAAAACACATACATTATATTGGCAACGAACTTTATTAAAATATGCATAAGTTTTAATCTATAATATCAACATGATACAACATTACGTAAGAAGCTTAGAAATAATTATATGATTCTTTCATAAATAATTTTTGATATTTTATTTATGTTATAGTATTAGAATTATATTTATTCTTTATTTAGGTAATTATTTTTATTATTTGCAAGATAAGAATAGATTTCAAAAGACTCTATTTTATTTTTTATATTTTGTTTTATTAAATAAGTTAAGTTACGTTTAGGTAGAAGCTTATATTTAGATTGAAAAGTTTACTAAGTATAAACGATGTAGTATAGGTAATTTGGATAATGAATATTTTGTTTGAAGTTGATGTTTGTTTTCCGGAAATTTTTAGATAAGTTTAGAATATGTTTTATAGATAGGAATTTATCAGAAAGGATTTAAATAACACATAAAGTAAAGTAATGATTTTTACATAGAAAAGAATCATAGAATTTATCTAAGGTAATGCTTTATGAATTTGAAATTGATAAATAATTTAAATAATAGTATTTGAACAGTACAGATATGTAATGCATATTTGATAAAACATATAACAGGAATTACATTAAGTAAAGTATAATTACAGTCAATTATTTGTTTTACATTACAAAGATACATTAATTTTATAAAGCTATTAAGCAATGCTAATAATAAAGTAAATATATGATGATACATTATAAATGGTAATACTTAATTAATGTAGCTATTTAATTAGTAGAGCTTCATTGTTTACACATGCTACATAAATAGTCTTGACATATATTGTTATTTGTAGTAATTAAAGTACATTACTATTTATTTTAAAAAAATCTAAGTTTTGGAAAAACACACTGTAATATTATTAATATAGCATTTGAAGGAATGTAAAATTGCTTATTAAGTACATGAGTTAATAACAGTGTAAGCCTCTTATATTTGTATTTCTTATTTTTATTTTATTTGTTGTCATAAATTCTAAAACTGTAAATAGTGTAAATAAATTTTATTTGAAGTTATTGTAAATAAATTTGTTAATTTGTTTTAAAAGTGTGTCGAGTTTCATTATTTTTCACCACAGCATTTTGACATCAGATGATTTGAAATAAACATAATATTTGCACAAAATGAATTTGTTATTATTACTTAGAATTGAATACCATATTTGCTTAACATTATTTTATAAGAATTGATTGACATGAACATAAATATTACAATGGTCATAAGATGATTATAATGCACATTATAAGAATACAATATTGTTTATTGCCACAGATTATTAAGTATAAGATTTTGATCTATTTTAAAATGAAGATACCATATGAAATAAAAGATATACATATGATTGTTTATTCATTTAATGATTGATTATATAATAGAAATAGATGAGATTAAATTACACTCTAAGATTAGTATTATTTATTATTATTATTAAAATAAGTTAGGTGTATTTAAGTTTGATATAAAATCCCACATCATACTTATTTACATAATTTATTATTATTTTAAAACAACTTAGAAGAACCTGAGATTATTTAATTATATTTTAAGTTAAAAGTTAGGAATTATTTTAGTATTATTAAAGATAATTTATTTCATTTAAAAGTCATAAGAATGCTATAGATGTAGTGGTAAGATGATAAGGTAGTGGTAGTATTCTTATGCCATTGAGACAGTATCTTGGGAGATATTGACTCAGTGTAAATCTGCTTATTACTTTGTAACTTTACTTCACAGTCTCATAATTTTATTAAATACTTATTTAATTAGTATAATCTAGAACTATATTGATTTTGATGATTGATAATAAATTTAATTAAGATATGATAATATAAAAGTATATTAAAGATAGATATGCAAATTTTATTAAGCATAATAATGTAACTGAGCTAGTTGTATTTTAAACTATTTTATATATCAAGAAGTAAGGGTACAATATATATATATATATATATATATATATATATATGTATTAATCTATTTAGTATATATATATATATATATATATATATATACTAAATAGATTAAGACATATTTGCACTCAACAAGTATGCATTAATATAAACACAAATCCATATTTATATTTTTCAAATATTCAACATTTAAAAAAATAAAAATAAAAGTATATTATATACAGCAAATATATAAATTATTGTTTAGATCTGCATAAGAATTATTATATGAAGTTAAAAAAAATAGATAAATAAATAATAATAATAAATTTTTATAATAAAATTTGTGTATATAAACTTTACTTATTAAAATATACATATACAACACATATGCAACCCAAACTTATAAGCCATACTTTAAGATTTTAAATTACTTAAGTGTTAATTTTGACACCTGTTAAACATTTGTTATTTTTAGAAAACAAGATGCTTGAATTGAATAGAATGATATTTATAAAAACGTTTTATTTTTATAATTAAAAATAAGAATAACAAAAAAAAAAATATCGATCTCAAATATATATATATATCATTTATATTAACAAAATTATTTACTACCTTTCAAAGTTCAACTTGTTTATTTTTCTTTTCAAAAGTCAACTTGTTCTGTTGTTTTATTCCTTTATATTTGTTTAATATTAGAATGCATTCTATCTAAAGTTAAATTGAAGAAATACCATGTTAGAAAAAATTATCGGTTTCCAAATGCACATATATATTTCATTTTTTTAAATTTCTCTCCTTGAAAAAAAAAAATTAACATGTTGAATCCAATATACTAACTAATTTTAGTTACTTCCAGATTATTATTAGATTGACCATTATAGATTCCAGATAGCTATATCAAATTTCAGCTTCAGACATTCATGTGTTGAAATTTGCTTAGTTTTTTCTTTTTAAACTGCTTTGGAATAAACAAAAAGAAATGATGCAGCCTCTGGCTGCAATATATATATATATTAGCCGAACATGGTTTATGTTTTTACCACAGTAATTTATCTTATTCAATTATTCTCAAGAAGGGCAATTCCAAAGAAACAAAATACAACTAATTTTATCCTTCAGTTTTTTTTAATTAACCATCTTAATAATAATCCTCTATTGTTGTTGCTGTTGTTCCATGTGAGCTAGCAAGTGCAGTTTTGAAAACCATTGTTACATAAGTTTTTTTTTAAACAATTAACATTGGATAAATAAAATATCGTTCATATATATTGTAACCATCTGAATTGTTGAATGCTGTATTCCATTTAAATTGAAGAAAGAAGGCCCAAAATGTTAGTGCCAATTTGTAACTGTTGAATTGATGGATGAAGGTGATGGTTAGGATGATCAATCTGATCTGATAAAAAAATCTAAAAATCTAATTTAAATTAATCTGGTCTAGCTCAATCGGGTCGCCGTTATGTAATAAACCATCACAAAGCACAAATAATCTCTCTTAAAGTTTAATTTACTTAAGTTATATGTGAAATGAAGAAATAATGAGACTATCTGCTCCAGACATCAACAAATCCATCACAATTACAACATAAATTGCAAAGAGCAGTGAAACCAACTACTATTGCCCTAAACAATAATATAGGATTAGGCTAACTACTAGATTGGCAATCTAATCAAAATCAAATCCAATTAATAACTAAAACAGATTCCAATATATATTTTATTAGCCTGTTACTGTTATAGTAATTTAAATCTACTTTATTATTTAAAGATGCTGCCTTTTTAACTTAATGGATAAGCTTCTAAGTATCCGTAATAGTACTTTACAAAACATTTGTTTACATATAGACATTATTTAAATATCAAAACAAAATAATACTTGAACCCAAATATACATATATCTATTTTAATAAACGCTAAATAGAAAGATAAACACTCGTGTCAATAAGCGATATACAATTCTTTCTACTTCAATCTCTAATTAATAATTTTCTGTGGGTATCAACTGGTTTTATTATAATTTTATAAACACTTTGAAAATTTATGCGCTCACTTAAATGTTTAAACAAATTAATAGACGTCGATGGTTTACTAAGAAGCTACAAAATAATTTATAAATAATTCACAAATATCTTCCAATAAAATGATGCTTAATTGGTGCTTCGTTTGGGTTTTAAAATAGAATACTTCACTGGAGTTTAATATCAACACTCTATTAGCTCATCTCTAACTTTACAATGTCCAACCACATTACATAAAAGATATATCGAGCTTCTATTGGATGGTTTATTCACCTGTGAGTATTAATACAACTTGTTTGAAATTTTAAACAATTGAATAAAAATTGATTGGCAACATATGATTATAATTGATATTTATACAAATCAAAACAATATTCAATTAAATCGGTCAATGAAGTTTATTCTCTTCATTTTATAGGAGTTTAAGAAAAATATCCAAGACGAATTATTCTGAACCAAACGATAAAGTATAATCTATTTAGATTTTTATGACGGAATCAGACAAACATGAAATGATTGACTTTGTAATATTAACTAAGATAAATGATAATATGTATATATAATATTCGAATGCAAATATAAATATGAAATTCATATAGAAACAAAATAAAATACTAATAAGCAAAACATACCTTATCTTATATTCCAATTCGCTTACCAAGCTGAGTTTGAATCCTGTTACTTAAATAGCTATGCCGTCTTACGCAATCCAAATAAAACAAAATAATTAAACTAGTCTTGATATTTAAATTAACTCAATTTATTAGATTATAGAAAAGAAAATTGGCAATATTAATGATAAAATACATCCGAAATGACTTTATATTTTAGATTGGTTGACTAAATAAAATGATCAAATTGCTATGTGTATCTCTATATATGTGTTGCAATAACGATAACGACAAAAAAAAAAAATGAATGAGTAAATGACGGGAAAGGCTCTTAGATATTTTACTAAAAAAATTTACATATAACCGATACCAAAATGTGAAATAGGAGGGTATCAAAATCTATTTGTTTATCAAAATAATTACGGATAAATGAATATGAAATAATAAATATATTTGAGTCTTTCCGATCATTTTCATTTAATAAATTATATTACTTTTAGAGATAATTAAAAAAAAATCATCCCATTTTATTACATATAAAAAAAAATTAATACACACACATTTCATATAAAAAAAAATCATACCATATATATATAAGTCTGTTCGTTCACTATTTATTGGTCTATCGATTGACTTCAGTTATCGTGTAAAGAGAAGTTTCTCCGTCAGAAATAATAATCGTAAACTTTACAATACTTCATTAAAAGTTTTCCTTTTCCACCCGAAGAGGTGAGTGCACTTTGATTATCCCTATTATGATGTGAATTGATCCAGTTGGGTCTTGGTCCTTTGCTCGTGAGACGATGTTTACGCCAATCCATTTTTTTTTATATAAAGCATTTTTTTTTTTTTTTATTTCATAGGTTTTTTTTTTTTTTTTACTTTGCTGTCGCTTCCCCGGAAACTTTTCGCAACTGCCCGCTAAATGATTGAACGGGCAGATAATTCCACTATTTTTCCATGTTTTATGGTTTTACACACAAAAAAAAATATTGAAAAAAATTTATTTGTTAAGACACAGAAAATAGATCTATCCTTTACTATTGCAAAATGATAAAGAGTCCTGTTATATTCTGTCGCGTCTTTTTTATATGTTCTCTTTCTGACGTTTTTCGTATCTTGACGACCATACAATATCACTCAATTAAAAACTCAATTCTATCAATTTTCTTATAGTTTCTTTTCGCACGGTTTTGGGGTAAGTTCGGATAAAAAGATACATGAAGATTAAATCCAAATTCGATTACAATTTTTTTTATTATTTTACAAACCAAAATACAAAATTGATATAATAACCTTTTAAATTATTGATAAACATCAATAATTTACACATATCTATATTTTTTAATAATAATATTTTTTTAAATTAATTTATAAACACATATACACAACATAAAAAACATTGAACTGTATGTAATAATGTTACTATGGTGACTGCATTCATATATGAAATATATAAAATAATATCGATCCTATTTAGTTAAACTTATATTGTACTGAATTGTTTATTATTATTTTTTTTATATATATATATACCTGGATCATCAATTTGAACATTCACAACATCTCCCCTCTACAGAAAGAAAAAAAAAATAACGACACCTTTTTCTTTCCCTCTCTAAAATCATTAAACATTTTAATTTCTGCACAGATAAACGTCTATCATTTCCATCTGTCTTGATTTTAATATCATTTGAAATGTTAGTAAAAAAAAAATTTCAAATATCTTATTCTCATAGAAGCAATGTGGAATTCGTTCATTCCATTTATGCTTGACTAATTAGTTCACCTATATGTATTTTTTTTTTTTTTTTTGAATTTCACAATCAAATTATTACATCTTTATATTCCTCTCTGCAACTTTCTGGACAACAATGCTCTAAAATTAGAGTCAAACAAGAAAATCATTTAGTATTTGCTTCATACAAGCCAAATATATTATGGAACAAAATTCATTTATAAGCCAAATATTATTAGTTACTCTCTAATAATCATATATTTTCATTGCATTGTTAAAATATATACATATTCACGGTTTTATTTTCTTAAAACTCAACAATAGCTTTTATTATTATTTTCTTTAGACATATCTGTAGTTCACTTCAGTGACACTACTATGGGCCTAAATTTTAAACATTCAATATTGTCATAAAATGAGAATGTAACTTTAGTTATTTAATATCTTATATTTATTCAATTCCTGCTTTGGACATTGAAAATATCAACCTTTAAAGTCACTTTTCCTATAAAATAATCTAAACAAATGAAAATTAACTCATACAGTGAGCTGGAGATTCAAAACAATAGAGATATCCCATTTTTAAATCACTTCTAATACTAAAGTAAACTGATTAAATGTCAATCAAATCTAATTTTAATTTCTGGAGGATCTGACAACTACTTTACAAACTAAGCTGTGCTCTACATTGATGCTAATCAGGGACATTTATGTTTGAATAGCTTTATTTTATACAGGTTAGGGAAACTACTAAACATTTCTCTTTAAAATTATAACTCATATTAAAAGATAAATTCTGCCATTAAGGATTTCTTCCTACCTGCCAATGAACAATAATAAGTCTGGGACATCTGTCGACTTCAGACTTCAATATAATTTTATATAGAGTTATGAGCCACAACACACATCTATAGTTCTGCCAACTTCCTCAAAGAAAAGACTTAACTATACAAATATTTACAATTTACAAATAGCACAGACATTAAAATCTTACACTCTACATCTCCAATGCATTAAATAACACATTCACCATCGTTAGTCAATTTTACAAGGTTTAATTTTAAACAGTACTTGCATACTATACAATGAAAATCTTCAAAAGTACTTTGACTATAAATATTTCTCACTCTATATTTTTTTTTTTTTAGTCTTTCATATGTGTATCTACACTATTACTAATGACTTTTGGTCATAATAATAAATATCATGAGACATACTAATAAAGTTACTTTAGAGAATGTCTTTTTATTTAATTGGGTGATGCTACTGGCTTTAAGCTTCGGGCATTGAAGGTACCTTTTTCACCTTCTGGGGTTTCTATGAGAAATGCATTCTCCCCCACTTTTCTTTTTATTTGGAATGGTCCCTCATATATATTCAAAAACTTTTTGAACTTATAATTCTGCGGGTCACTGATTTGTCTCTACTATGAGGCTCCCGCAGTGAGGAACATTCCAACGAGGCCATTTTTAATTTAAAGGACTAGTCTTAGGCCTAGCCCCTAGCATTTTCACAGGTGTATTCTGTGATATGCTGACAGGATAACTTCCTGCTGCACATGCACCCTTTTCTGCTCTATCATAACCTTTGGGATTGGCCCTGTTTGTATTTACTGGTGCTAAAGACTTGGCATATTTAGTGCCTCTATAATACCTATCATTTCTATTATCTAAGGTCCTTCTATTTCTATAATATTTAATGGGAGAAACATTGTAAGTAGGATTATTTCTGTGGTATTTATGACCACTTTCTGCAGGTGCTTCACTTGCCTCAAGTGATCCAAGTATATCGGACACCTCTTCAACAGTATGCCTATCGGCAGCGATCAGAGTTTGCTCAATATGGCGTGGCAGGTTTCTCCTAATGATACGAATTATTTGGTTTTCCGACAACGGATATGCGGTCAGCATTTTCAATTTTGCTGTCTGCATCCGGAAAAATTGAGTCAAGCTACCCTTACTAACACTATATTTATCTTGGCTAATCTGGTGCCTAATGTTGTCCTGTTTGTCTTCCCCCCAAAAACTATTCAACAATACATATTTAAAATCCCCATATGTTTCGGGCTTATTAAACAAGGACTTCCACCAATGTTTGGCAGATGCACTCAAATGATTACTAGCCACCGACAATTTTTCCATCTCACTTAATCTACTTAATGAGAATAGCTCTTCCAGTGCGCTTAGATACTCTATGGGGTTTTCATCATAATCACCCTTGAAGACTTTGAGTTGGATAAACCTTGCTATGTTTCCATCTATCCTTTCTCTCTTAACTTCTTCTGGACTATGTATTAATTTATTATTCTCATCCCCATACATTGATGGTATATCATGATCACTTCTATTTAACTTATTTTCTGTGGCCAAATATTGATATGGTTTATCCATTAGACTATCATTACCCTTTACCATAGTATCCTTTATTCCTACTATTTTATCTTCCAACATTATAGATATCCTATGATTGAGATTTATTTCCTGTTCCTCCAAATGCCTGTTTATTTCTTGTTTCAGTATCTTGCTATTATCTTTCATTTCATTATAAACCTCTTCTTGATTTTTAGCATAATTTTCTAACTGTTGCAATGATGATTGGTGACTATCTAGTCTATCCTTTAAATCGTCTAACTCTCTTGCCTTCACTTGCTCAATGTTGCTTAACTCTTCTTGGACACCTAGTAGACTATTCTGCGATTCTTTACACACTTTCTGTAACTTCTTTATTTCATTATCAGCCTTGTTATGTTTCTTGCATACCTCTTTATATTCAACTTTCATCTGGCTTTGAAGATCCTTAACCTCTAGCTTAAGATTGTTTACTTCTACTTTTGAAGCCTCTTGACCATCCTTGTAAGCTTTCTCAAATTTTGTGTACTTTTTCTCTAATTCTTTGTGCCCAACTTTACAATTTTTAACTTCCTCACTCAAGTTTTCAAATCTATTTTCTAATCTTTCTTGTGATTTATTTAACTGGTCCCTTAACTCATTAAATCTGCTATCACATTTACTATCAGATTTTTTTAACTGAGCATCTAAGTCATATTTAAATTCCTCAAACTTGGCATTAGTAGCATTTAGCTCGATTTTGCACAAGCCAATTTTAATATTTACCTCCTCTCTAAGTTCTTTATTTTCTTTAATCATATCACCCAGTTTATTATTCATGTCTTCTCTTAACATTTGATTATCTCTACTCATGTCACTAAATTTATTATTTATATCACTTTTCATATCACCCATCTTTTCCATTAATTCTTTCAGAATTGGATACAAATCTCCTTCAGGTTTTGATAATTTTTCTTTCTTATTGCTTTCCATTTTTATTTTCTATTTATGTCAAATATAATATCTCTATTTTAAATAAATTGCGAAATACTTTACTTTTATTTATTCTTACATAAAACATATCTATCCGTTCAATCCTGCAGCTGCGAATAAAATCCCCAAAGAACGACAACAACAAATATTCTAATATCTTATTTAAACCTATGACACAATATAATCAGCTATATAACTCCACCAATGCATATAAAAATAATACCATGTTTTAGCATCTATATGAGACTCAAACTTGGGTCTTTAATTGGTTATTTCGGCCCGAGTTGGCGCGCCATTTTGTAACCGTCGGAATTGTTGAATGCTGTATTCCATTTAAATTGAAGAAAGAAGGCCCAAAATGTTGGTGCCAATTTGTAACTGATTGAATTGATGGATGAAGGTGATGGTTAGGATGATCAATCTGATCTGATAAAAAAATCTAAAAATCTAATTTAAATTAATCTGGTCTAGCTCAATCGGGTCGCCGTTATGTAATAAACCATCACAAAGCACAAATAATCTCTCTTAAAGTTTAATTTACTTAAGTTATATGTGAAATGAAGAAATAATGAGACTATCTGCTCCAGACATCAACAAATCCATCACAATTACAACATAAATTGCAAAGAGCAGTGAAACCAACTACTATTGCCCTAAACAATAATATAGGATTAGGCTAACTACTAGATTGGCAATCTAATCAAAATCAAATCCAATTAATAACTAAAACAGATTCCAATATATATTTTATTAGCCTGTTACTGTTATAGTAATTTAAATCTACTTTATTATTTAAAGATGCTGCCTTTTTAACTTAATGGATAAGCTTCTAAGTATCCGTAATAGTACTTTACAAAACATTTGTTTACATATAGACATTATTTAAATATCAAAACAAAATAATACTTGAACCCAAATATACATATATCTATTTTAATAAACGCTAAATAGAAAGATAAACACTCGTGTCAATAAGCGATATACAATTCTTTCTACTTCAATCTCTAATTAATAATTTTCTGTGGGTATCAACTGGTTTTATTATAATTTTATAAACACTTTGAAAATTTATGCACTCACTTAAATGTTTAAACAAATTAATAGACGTCGATGGTTTACTAAGAAGCTACAAAATAATTTATAAATAATTCACAAATATCTTCCAATAAAATGATGCTTAATTAGTGCTTCGTTTGGGTTTTAAAATAGAATACTTCACTGGAGTTTAATATCAACACTCTATTAGCTCATCTCTAACTTTACAATGTCCAACCACATTACATAAAAGATATATCGAGCTTCTATTGGATGGTTTATTCACCTGTGAGTATTAATACAACTTGTTTGAAATTTTAAACAATTGAATAAAAATTGATTGGCAACATATGATTATAATTGATATTTATACAAATCAAAACAATATTCAATTAAATCGGTCAATGAAGTTTATTCTCTTCATTTTATAGGAGTTTAAGAAAAATATCCAAGACGAATTATTCTGAACCAAACGATAAAGTATAATCTATTTAGATTTTTATGACGGAATCAGACAAACATGAAATGATTGACTTTGTAATATTAACTAAGATAAATGATAATATGTATATATAATATTCGAATGCAAATATAAATATGAAATTCATATAGAAACAAAATAAAATACTAATAAGCAAAACATACCTTATCTTATATTCCAATTCGCTTACCAAGCTGAGTTTGAATCCTGTTACTTAAATAGCTACGCCGTCTTACGCAATCCAAATAAAACAAAATAATTAAACTAGTCTTGATATTTAAATTAACTCAATTTATTAGATTATAGAAAAGAAAATTGGCAATATTAATGATAAAATACATCCGAAATGACTTTATATTTTAGATTGGTTGACTAAATAAAATGATCAAATTGCTATGTGTATCTCTATATATGTGTTGCAATAACGATAACGACAAAAAAAAAAATGAATGAGTAAATGACGGGAAAGGCTCTTAGATATTTTACTAAAAAAATTTACATATAACCGATACCAAAATGTGAAATAGGAGGGTATCAAAATCTATTTGTTTATCAAAATAATTACGGATAAATGAATATGAAATAATAAATATATTTGAGTCTTTCCGATCATTTTCATTTAATAAATTATATTACTTTTAGAGATAATTAAAAAAAAATCATCCCATTTTATTACATATAAAAAAAAATTAATACACACACATTTCATATAAAAAAAAATCATACCATATATATATAAGTCTGTTCGTTCACTATTTATTGGTCTATCGATTGACTTCAGTTATAGTGTAAAGAGAAGTTTCTCCATCAGAAATAATAATCGTAAACTTTACAATACTTCATTAAAAGTTTTCTTTTTCCATCCGAAGAGGTGAGTGCACTTTGATTATCCCTATTATGATGTGAATTGATCCAGTTGGGTCTTGTTCCTTTGCTCGTGAGACGATGTTTACGCCAATCCATTTTTTTTTATAAAGCATTTTTTTTTTTTATTTCATAGGTTTTTTTTTTTTTTACTTTGCTGTCGCTTCCCCGGAAACTTTTCGCAACTGCCCGCTAAATGATTGAACGGGCAGATAATTCCACTATTTTTCCATGTTTTATGGTTTTACACACAAAAAAAAATATTGAAAAAATTTATTTGTTAAGACACAGAAAATAGATCTATCCTTTACTATTGCAAAATGATAAAGAGTCCTGTTATATTCTGTCGCGTCTTTTTTATATGTTCTCTTTCTGACGTTTTTCGTATCTTGACGACCATACAATATCACTCAATTAAAAACTCAATTCTATCAATTTTCTTATAGTTTCTTTTCGCGCGGTTTTGGGGTAAGTTCGGATAAAAAGATACATGAAGATTAAATCCAAATTTGATTACAATTTTTTTATTATTTTACAAACCAAAATACAAAATTGATATAATAACCTTTTAAATTATTGATAAACATCAATAATTTACACATATCTATATTTTTTAATAATAATATTTTTTTAAAATTAATTTATAAACACATATACTCAACATAAAAAACATTGAACTGTATGTAATAATGTTACTATGGTGACTGCATTCATATATGAAATATATAAAATAATATCGATCCTATTTAGTTAAACTTATATTGTACTGAATTGTTTATTATTATTTTTTTATATATATATATACCTGGATCATCAATTTGAACATTCACAATATATAAAAAAATATTAAATTGAAAATTTATTTAACAGCTTTAAATATATATATATATACACATAAATAATAATATTGCATTTTTTTAATATTCACTACAAATAAAATAATCTTTTTTATCATCAACAATTTATATATCTTTATTTATCTATAATAATTAAATATTCACAGCGATGTACTATCAACATATAAAGAAAATAATAAAATCAAACAACTATAACTAATAACCATAAATAATAATAATAATACTCCATATATAAACAACAAATCAAAGAGATTTTTTTTTAATAACAATAAATGATTTTTAAAATATAGGTAGATTTATCGATATTTACAATACCCCCTAATCCACCTAAAAAAAAGTCTTTGCAAATAACTAATTAATTATGAGATATTGAAAAACTTCTCAAGTTTGTAATCTTTCTGAGGACTAACATGGTTTGAAAAATATTACTTTTCTTACTAATAACCATATTCATTTGTTCATATCTATCTTTCAGATCATCTAGATCTTTGTCCAAGTTTTTTTTAAAATAATAATAATAATAATAATAATAATAATAATAATAATAATAATAATAATAATAATAATAATAATAATAATAATAATAATAATAATAATAATAATAATAATAATAATAATAATAATAATAATAATAATAATAATAATAATAATAATAATAATAATAATAATAATCAAAAGTGCCTTTTTAATTCTTTTTGAAAAGAATTTCCAGTTTGTTGAACTCTGTGAAGAAGTTTGCTTTGATTTACAAGATTTTTATATGTTTTGTTATAATTTAATTGCTTTTGAATAATTTTAGGATAAGTATCTAAAGATTTTACTATGAACTCCTTAGATTCTGCCTCTATATCCTTTACATAAATACTAACTTGATCATAAGCACTAATATAATTCTTAATTTTATCAATAACAGTTGCTATTTTATCAGATAATCTATGACTGTTCATTTGACTATTCTGATAAACATCATCAACTTGAGTAAGTCTTTGTTTTACTTCACTTGTTCTATGTTCAATTAAAAACAATACTTTGGGCAATTTTGAATGGTATTCATTCAAATTTTTTAAATAATCCTTTAAAAAATTGCAAATCAGATTGATGTAATACAACTTCAGCATTAAAAATTTCTGAAAATCATTTTGAAAATCATTCTGTTCTATATTAATTCTTTTCAGTTTAACTTTAGGTTTACTTAAATCTCTTTCCTTAGCTATATTTTCTTGAAGAAAATCTTTACTAATCACATCATCACTTCTTATTTTAAGTTTAATTTTAGCCTTGCCAATTTCTTTTTCCTCATCAATCATCCTTCTACCAAGATTCAGATCAAATAACTTTTTACTCATTCTTTTAAATTTTACCTTTGCTTTCCCTACATCTCTTTTCTCATCAATATTCTCCCTAAGAAAATCAAAATTATTTATCATTCCATCTATAACTTTAAGTCTAACCTTGGATTTTCCAATATCTTTTTTCTTTGTTTATATATTTTTTAAGAAAATCTATATTAATCAGACCATCTTTTATCATTTTAAGTTTGATCTTAGCTTTTTCAATTTCTTTTATATAATCTATACTTCCTTTAAGATAATTTATCTTAATCCTCTCTCTACTCAACTCTTCGTATTTTACTTTAATTTTCTTCATATTTTTATTTTTAAAGTTTACCTTGGTTTTACCTACCTTCATCCCTTTATTACAATTTTCATAAATTCTATAAGTAAATATTGTTAATGCAAGATTTATATTAAAATATTAATTGAACCACTAGCTAATCATAATGTATGGGCCAAAGACTTCTAGCATTATAGGTTCCCCTCGAACCATCATGCATATGAACAACAAAAGCATTTGTTCCAACCTTTTTGTCAATCCGATATGGTCCCTCATAAATATTAAAAAATTTCTTGAATTTGTGATCTTGTGGATTACTAACATGAGGTATACAAACTAATACCATATCTCCTTCCTTAAACTGACTAGGATGCTGTGGCCCTTGTAATTTCTGTTTGTCTCCCATTTTTATCATATTTTCTTTAGCTTTGATGACATCATCATTGTGATCTGGCTCCTCTAATATAACAGCCAATGAGGTTTAATTAATTACACTTGGCTCTTCCTGTCCAAAATGCAACTGCGTAGGTGTAAAGCCTGTAGACTCATTTCTAGTCATGTTAATGTACGACAATACCTGCTTTAATTGGTTTACCCAACCACAATGATTTCCTTCAAGATATACCCTAAATAACCGACTTAATTCTCTCATAACCCTCTCACATGGGTTAGATTGAGGGTTACGGATGGAGATCAGTACAGGTTTAATGTTTTGCATATGTAACCAATTTTTCCATTCTACTGACATAAATGAAATGGCATGATCGGTCAAAATTGACTCTGGTTTTCCAACTATTGGAAATTGAAAGTTTGTCATTACTTTGATGACATCATTAGCCACAGCTTTTCTCACTGGATAAGCAGTGACATACTTTGTAAATAAGTTATATGTTACTAACAAGAACTTGTAACACCAATAAGATGGTAAAGGACCATAAAAATCAATTGCCAAAATTTCATTAGGCTTGTTTGGTAATATAGGCTGCCATTTTCCTGCATATGACCATTTCAGAAACTTTGTTTTAAGACAAATTTTACACAAATTGTAAAGTATCCAGTATGGATGCATACATCCAAGGCCAATAAAACAATTTATACAAAGCATGTTCTATTGTCTTAGGACCATAGTGTCCACATAGACAATGTACATAATTTATAAGTCTTTTCCTAATATTGCTAGGAACATAAACTTTCCATAATCCAGAATTTGTAAGATCTACTTGGTACATTAATATACCTTTCAACAATTGATACTGTATCAATTCTCCATTAATTATTGGCTCTACCACTCCCATTTCAATAGTTTTGTCATTCAATCGGGACATTATAGGCCCCAATTTAGGATCCTGTAACTGAAGTTCACTAATGTTTGTTAAATCTTTCTCCACAGAGTCATCGACTACCAAGGTAAGAGCTGTCAAAACCAAGTTTCCTGTATAATTAATAGGTTGATCTGGGTATTCCATTGGGTTCTGACTAAGAATATCAGGGACTATATTATTTTTACCCTGACAGTATTGCACAGTATAGCTAAATTGCTGCAAGAATAAACTCCATCTCACCAAGCGGTCATTATTTAGATATCCCTTATTTAAAAACTCCAAACTCTTATGGTCTGTTATCACTACCACTTGGGATCCCAACAAAAACTGCTTAAGCTTAGGGAAAGCCCAAACTACTGCCAGAGCCTCTTTCTCTGTTGTGGAATAGTGCAGTTCAGTCCCTTTCAACCTACGGCTTAAAAAATACAAGATCAATGGTTTCCCTTCTACACTCATTTGAAATAGCACCACTCCAAGCCCATACCCACTGCTGTCTGTTTGAACATAAAATGGCTGTTGAAAATTTGGGTAATGTAAAATTACTGTTTCCAAAAATCTTGCTTTTACAAGTTCTAGCTCTACTTGATGGATATCCAGCCATTTTCATTTAACATCCTTCTTCAACAATTGAACATGTGAATTGTATCTAAGGCAAAATTCTTATGGAAGCGATGGTAAAAATTGCATAATCCGAAGAATGAACGCAGTTGCTTCTTATTTTCAGGTTGTGGAAAATTTTTTATAGCCATAATTTTGTCAGGATGAGGCTCAATTCCTGCTGCATCTACCAGATGCCCTAAAAAGATGATTTCTTCAGTAGCAAAGGTATTTTTTTAAGTTAATTTTGATGTTTTTATCCTTACATTCTTGAAGAAATGCTTTTAAATGTCATAGATGTTCATTCATATCCCATGAGGCAATAATGATGTCATCTACATACATCACTAATATGTTCTTAATTTCTGTAGATAAAACTTGATTTAAACAGTGAATTAAACTTGCCCCACTATTAACTAATCTGAATGGCATCCTCTGGAACATATAAGATTGTCCCTCGCATTTGAAAGCAGAAAACTTTTGATCTTGCAAATGCAAATAAATTTGCCAATAACTGGCAGTCAAATTCACAGTAGTGAATATCTTCTTTCCTTCAAAATGGGCTAAGAGTTCCTGTATCATTGGAGAAACATCATGTTCTGGAATTGTCCTACGATTTAGAAATCAGGCATCCAAACAAATGCGAGCCAATCCGTCCTTTTTTTTGACAATAACTAAAGGGTTATTAAATGCCGAGGCAGATTTTCGTATAACACCCCATTCCACCATCTGGTTAATTTGCTTATCCACCTCCTTTTTGTATTGATAAGGTATTGGGTAGGATTTGCATTGAAAGGGTTCCAGATCATTCAGTCATATCTGGTGGACATAACCTTTGATGATTCCAGGCTGTTTTGAAAAAACATTTTTGTAATTACACAATAACAAATATAAAGCCTCTTTCATCTCATCAGTTAAACCAATTGATTCATTTACCTTCAATTTTACATCAAGATCAGTTGTGACTGTTTCCATGCAACTTAAATTCAAGGATTGGTGAAGTACATACTGCTTAAAATGAACAATTTCACTTTTACATATCAATTGTTTTGCCATGACCTGAAAGGACTGCTTGATCGGCAAGGATGAAACAATCATACCAAGTCAGTGAAATAATTCATCTGAAATGATGGAAGCCTGACTACCGGTATCAATTAAAGCTCTAATCTCAATTTTTCCAAACATGATCATAATTTCTGGACAATTGCTAAAAAAAGGTTGGTTCTCTATTTCTTCCACTCCAAAATCTTCCAGTTCAAACTCTATCGAATTTAAAGCCACAACCAAATCGTTCCTCTCCATATCAATCATAGGTCCCCACAGTGAGGAACACTGCCATGAGGCCCTAATTAGTTTAATGGATGATTTGAACATTCAGTCACTGGAGTCTTACCCCCAGTACTGGTGGTACCATATGGATAACTTCCTGGTTGTAAACTGGTAACGTGATTATATTCACGATTTCTAATTTAACCTCCATTATTCCTATATGGATTTTGTCTCCTATTATTGTGATAATTTCTTGTGGACCTTTGCATGTGACCTGCAAATTGGTTTCCTGGTATGTGATAATTTATATTTGCCAAACTGTAATTAGGGTTATCTCTTTTAGTTCCAGATGATCTATTACAAGTACCCTCTCCAGCTTCTAATATTCCCAGGATATCTGCTACTTCTTCAATGGTATGCCGATCTGCAGCCACCAATGTTTGTTCGATATGCCTTGGTAAATTTCTATGCAAAATCTGCACAATCTGGGTTTCTGATAGTGGAAATGCAGTCAGGGTTTTGAATTTGGCCACCTGATGTCTAAAAAATTGAGTATAACTCCCATCATGAGAAGTATATTTTTCATGAGAAAGTCTATGGCATATAGAATCCTGCTTGTCCTCATTCCAGAAGTTATTCATTATGGCTTCATGATAATCACCATAAGTCTGAGGCCTTTCAAACAGAGATCTCCACCATTCTTTAGCTGATGCATATAGATGGTTACTAGCAACTGCCAACTTTTTTTTCTCTGACAGGATACTGAGTGTAAACAACTCTTCTAATGTACTCAAGTATTCCATAGGATTCTCATGATATTCACCTTTAAAAACCTTAACATTAATAAACATCAAAACATTATGATTCATATATAAGTCACTAGAGATTTGGTGTAGAGAATCAGAAGATCTCTTGGACTCCATCACATTTGCTCCATCATGAACTTTATCTAAACAACACTTACAATTTTCCTTATTTACCAATTCCTTAACAAATGTTTCATCCTTAAGATGACCTCTGTCTGCAATATTATCTTTCATTTTATTTTGGTCTATCTCTACTTCATGTTCTCTCCATTGTTTTTGTAAATTTGATATACATTCACAATTCTCTAACATAATGGTTTTTATTTGCTCAACTTTTACACCTATCTCTAAAACATCCTTTCGTACCTCTATTTCATAATTTTTACAGGCTTCAATTCCACTATTATTCATATATTCTGAAAGGGGTCTTAATTTTCCTTGAATTTGATCCAGTTTAACATCTATTTCCTGTATACGATCAGAAGTAACATCACTTACTACATTAATCCATTCATTTATATCCTGTAATTTATTAACATCAATCAGCTGTTCCTCTTATTGCAATCCCACAGCAACTTTAACTTCAGCAGAGATAATTGTATGAATATTTTTAAATGAAGATTCATTATCAATTTTCAATGCTTGGAATTTATCCCACAATACTTTGCTATCATTAATAATCCTTTTCTCAAATTCCCCATGCTCTTTCTTAGACTCTTCAAATCTGGCTATAATTCCTTGATTTTTTCCCCTCATTTCACTACTTATTTCTTCAAATTTTGCTTTCAAAGAATTAGCTTCAACCATTGTCTCTTCTCTGTATTTTTCCATTTTTTCCTCAAATTTTATCTCTAATCTTCTAACACTATCATCTATCAGCACTTTTATTTCACGTTTTAATCCCATAGAAAGTTCATCAGAGTTGGTTTTCATCTCAGCTCTAAGTTCGTCAGAGGTGGTTTTTAAGCCAGACTCTAATTTCTGGGAAAGTTCATTAGAATTGGTTTTCATCTCAGCTCTAAGTTCCTCTTTTAATTCATTAGAGTTGGTTTTCATCATAGCCTCCAGTTTCTCTATTAAACTCCCCAAATCAAAATTACCACTAACTGGTATTTCATTACTATTATCCATTATTACTAGTACTGTAATATTATATACTCATACAAAAAAAATCTTATATATATATATATATATATATATATATATATATATATTATATATAATATATATATATATATATATATTATATATATATATATATATATATATTTCTATGTAGTAATTACCACAGATCAAGGGCTCACCATCTCCAATCATTATCCCAACAAGCAATTACTCAACTAAGCAAAGTACAAGCCTTTTAATTTTATTATTCATAGTAGCTATCCAACAATCTAAATTTCAGTTGTTTGAACTCATGAACTTCTTGGCTTATAAAAAGTCTCATCTATCACTATAACATTAATAAATTCCTCTAAAAATATATATATAGAGAGAGAAAGTAACAACTGAGATCACTAACTAACATTTATTTATATGTAATGATAATAAATATTCTACACTTATACAATATTGAAATGTGGAAATTTCATATCAAATTCAATATAACCTCCTAATATTTAAAATATAATAAAATGTTCACATGCCTTAAAAATAACTAAAATTCAATAATATTGTGAGACAACTTTCTCACTCAAGATAATGGTAGTTAAGCATAAAATTATTAAATTGATACCTATAAATATTCTGGAACTTAAAACTTAATACCATTTCATATACATAAAAAAAAATCAACTCCACTAACTATTTACTCTAGTGCCCAAAACATTATTTTACTAAAATTGTACTAGTGCAATTTATTATCAACAAACATTCACTAATTGAACTTCATGTTTAGAAGTCACTTATAAGGGAAAATAAAATATTGATATGTTTGTTTTTCAAACCCTAATTGATAATCAATGTAATAGATTATTTGTCGCCAACAATAATCAATTAACCGAGCCCCTAAGTTTGGTGCTATATATTTAGGTTATATACTCATCCATTCCTCTAAAGATCTGACAGATACTGACAGCCAAAAGAATGATTAGCATTTCACAATTTTGAGATAGATAAAAGAATTCAATCACTGCTCTTAAAGCATACAATGTTCCATGAACACTCAGATGATCATCACATTTCAGTCTCTCTAAGCTACTACAACCCATAATAGTTTTCTGCAAACACTATTGCACTGCCCTGCTTACATCTAAGTCTTAGGGGCTATTATTTATAAAATATTTCCTTGCTCATCTTTGGGAGTCTTAGAGGCAAATATTATACATATATCAAAAAGAACTATACCTTACTCTCTCTGGAGTCTTAGAGGTAAAATCATGGCAGGACTACTGTTAACTGCTTCATGATAAATAATAACTAACATCACAATTTGGGTTGGAGCAGTGAATGAGATCAATCAGTCACAAGTGACATGAATACATCACACCCTCAAGACAATGACAAAAATTCCCCATCCAACATCAATACTTGCAACAAAACCAACCAAACTCCAACAATCAAATATCCAATCCAACCTTCAAAATTATAGATTTTCTACAACACAAATTTTCCAAATATGGACAAAATTATTACTCTATAATTTAACGCCATCAATATAATTTTTAAATTGAAACTAAGCTGTTTCATGACTGTATTTATCTCTCATCATAAAAAAAATGCAATAACAGTAACCATCACCATCTAAACATAAGGCCAAAATATTTCCATATATATAAAAAAAAATTACATACACAAAAATGCTTCTCTTTCTTTAAACTATACATCTCTCAGGTATGTGGTGTATTTCAAGCCCTAATTAGCTTATTTCATGCCCTAGTTGTTGCGCCAAATGTAATGGACAATACTTTTACTCCATTATACCAATCATTAGTAAACTGGGCCCCACAGTTTGTGGTGCCAAATGTAATGAAACGTATATATATAAACATATTATGCTACCACATTGTGGCATTAAATGTAATGGAACATCAATATATGCAAAGAAAATAATGCTCCAAATCTTGGATGACAAATGTAATGGAATATGTGTAATCTAAATGATCTCAAACAAAAATACACATATGAAGAAAGAAGGCCTCAAATGTTGGTTCCACAATGTAATGGAATGCCTATCCACAATTGAAATGGCCCAATCATTGGGAAAGCCAAATGTAGTGGAATCACAATTACTATATTTTCATAAACAAATCACAATGAATCAAATCTCACATTTTAGGCATCAAATATAATGAAATGACTAGCAACAGTCCTTAATTAATCATGTCTGCATGTTGATGGTGCCAAATGTAGTAGAACATATTTATCATCCAATTTAAATAATAGAAACATAGCACATCTTACACATAAAGAAAGATCTTAACAATCTAAATGAATCCAATTGTTGAGAAAGCCAAATATAATAGATTGTATAATTTAAATGAAGAAAGATAAAATTATCCCAATTATATTTAAATAAATTGTTTATATGCCCTTCCAACTAGCTATACATGAAATAAATCCAAAATCATACAGAGCAATAATGAGACCTATTATTATAATTTATTCTTAGGATTGATATGACTAACTAACAAAATATATATCAGAAACAAAGGGAATTCTATTGAAACTAATATACACATCCAACAAATAGAATTATATATATATATATATATATCTAAACATATCAATGAACATTAATGTGTGTAAGTGACCTAAAGACTAAATAATAAGTGAAATACAAAGTTATTCTCCATGAAATTGTGAATTCAATTAATTTCATAATGACTTTGGCACTAAAAGAAAAATAAGAATAAAATATTAATACTCTTCCAAATAAATTACAAAGGCATTACTTATAAAACAAATAGTACATCCTTTATTTCTATATTATGATTTGATTTTAGGTAGTATCAGTGTTTTAAATAGTTTTCAAATACAAACCCAAATACAAAAATATATATATATATTATATATATATATATATATATATATATATATATATAATATTATATAATTATATATATATACATATATACTTGCAATAAGTATATATATACTAAATAGATAAAGACATATTTGTGCTCAACAAGTATGCATTAATATAAACACAAATCCATATTTATATTTTTCAAATATTCAACATTTAAAAAAATAAAAATAAAAGTATATTATATACAGCAAATATATAAATTATTGTTTAGGTCTGCATAAGAATTATTATATGAAGTTAAAAAAAAATAGATAAATAAATAATAATAAAAAAAATTTATAATAAAATTTGTGTATATAAATTTTACTTATTAAAATATACATATACAACCCATATGCAACCCAAACTTATATGCCATACTTTAAGATTTTAAATTACTTAAGTGTTAATTTTGACACCTGTTAAACATTTGTTGTTTTTAGAAAACAAGACGCTTGAATTGAATAGAATGATATTTATAAAAATGTTTTATTTTTATAATTAAAAATAAAAATAACAAAAAAAAAATATCGATCTCAAATATATATATATATATATATATCATTTATATTAACAAAATTATTTACTACCTTTCAAAGTTCAACTTGCTTATTTTTCTTTTCAAAAGTCAACTTGTTCTGTTGTTTTATTCTTTTATATTTGTGTAATATTAGAATGCATTCTATCTAGAGTTAAATTGAAGAAATACCACATTAGAAAAAATTATCAGTTTCCAAATGCACATATATATTTCATTTTTTTAAATTTCTCTCCTTGAAAAAAAAATAACATGTTGAATCCAATATACTAACTAATTTTAGTTACTTCCAGATTATTATTAGATTGACCATTATAGATTCATGATAGCTATATCAAATTTTGGCTTCAGACATGGTGAAATTCATGTGTTAAAATTTGCTTAGTTTTTCTTTTTAAACTGCTTTGGAATAAACAAAAAGAAATGGTGCAGCCCCTGGGTGCAATATATATATATATTAGCTGATCATGGTTTAGTTTTTACCACAGTAATTTATCTTATTCAATTATTCTCAAGAATGGCAATTCCAAAGAAACAAAATACAACTAATTTTATCCTTCAGTTCTTTTTAATTAACCATCTTAATAATAATCCTCTATTGTTGTTGCTGTTGTTCCACATGAACTAGCAAATGCTGTTTTGAAAACCATTGTTACATAAGTGTTTTTTTAAACAATTAACATTCGATAAATAAAATATCAATCATATATATAAAAAAAAATATTAAATTGAAAATTTATTTAACAGTTTTAAAAATATATATATACATGAATAATAATATTGCATTTTTTTAATATTCACTACAAATAAAATAATCTTTTTTATAATCAACAATTTATATGTCTTTATTTATCTATAATAATTAAATATTCACAGCGATATACTATCAACATATAAAGAAAATAATAAATTCAAACAACTATAACTAATAACCATAAACAATTATAATAATACTCCATATATAAACATCAAATCAAAGAGATTTTTTTTAATAACAACAAATGATTTTTAAAATATAGGTAGATTTATATATATATATATTCAAAACAATACAATAATTAATACACTAAACAATATTTTAAAAACAAATATATACTATAATTTAATAGAAGTACTTTCAACTATCTAAGTAGTCATTATCAACTAAATTCAAATTCTATTACAAAAAACCATTACAAATGTATACAAAAAGAATTAAGTCATACATCAATTTTCCCACAATTCATTAATTTTTATATTACCAGCCTGTCTATTTATCAAATGTTGTTTTCCATTTTTTATTAACATAGCTTCTTTAATTTTATGTTTATTATTTTTTTCAATACACAAAATCTTAACTTTATTAAAATCAAAACCATAATTACATTTAACATTATGGTCGAAAAATACTGAAGCTGATACATTATCATTTCTAACATTCTCGTCTTGATTTTTGCACTTGTTTATATAACAACCAATGCTCCTTTGATCTTTTCTTGAATGTACACTGAGATTCACCAATATAAGCCTTTCCACAAACACACAGTCATTTATATATTGCACAACTTTGATTTAAAATACTACATCTATTTTTTTAATTATTTATCAATCTATTTAAATTAGGAGTAGTATAAAATGCAACTTTACATATATTTTTATATATCTGTTTTATAAATTTCACTTGCTCATTACAAGTAATCCAAAATATATTTCATTTTATCAATATCTATAGCACTTAAAATATTACCATTATTATTAAATTTAGTAACAATATTAAAAATTAATGTATGATTATATCCACTATTTAATAAATCCATAGTAAATACATTTATATTACTTATTTTATCAGAATTATATTTACATAACTTATTATTCCTAAATAAAGATGATTTTAAACCAGATAATTTATGTACTATTGCCACATTTGAATCCCAAGGAATATATCCTCTTTTTTCAATAACTTTTATTACCATACAATAATCTAAATTTATTTTTATTATGAGTAACTTTAATATCCAAATATTGAATTGACATTTTTTCTTCAAAAGATTTACTTCATTTTAAACCTTCTAAACTATTTAATTCATTAAATAACAAATTTAAATTAGATTATTGTATGGTAATAAAAGATATTGAAAAAAGAGGATATTCCTTGGGATTCAAATGTGCCAATAAAACATAAATTATCTGGTTTAATATAAATGTATTTATTATAAATTTATTAAATAGTGGATATAATCATAAATTAATTTATAATATTGTTACTAAGTTTAATAATAATGGTAATATTTTAAATGCTATAGATATTGATAAAATAAAATATACTTGGATATCAGTACCATTTATTTGTAATGAATAAGTGAAATTTATAAAACAGATATATAAAAATATATGTAGAATTGCATTTTATACTACTCTTAATTTAAATAGATTGATAAATAATTCAAGAAATAGATGTAGTATTTTTAATCAAAGTTGTGCAATATATAAATAGCTGTGTGTTAGTGGAAAGGCATATAGAGGTGAATCTCTGTGTACATAGGAGAAAAGATCAAAAGAGCATTGGTTGTTATATAACAAGTGCAAAAATCAAGACAAGAGAATGTTAGAAATGATAATGTATCACCTTCAGTATTTTTTGTTTATAATGTTATATGCAATTATGGTTTTGATTTTAATAAAGTTAAGATTTTGTGTATTGAAAGAACTAATAATAAACATAAAATTAAAGAAGCTATGTTAATAAAAAATGGAAAACAACATTTGATAAATAGACAGACTACTAATATAAAAATTAATGAATTGTGGAAAAATTGATGTATGATGTAATTCTTTTTGTGTATATTTGTAACAGTTTTTTGTAATAGAATTTTAATCTAGGTGATAACGATAGGTGAAAGTACTTCTATTAAATTATAGTATATATTTGTTTTTAAAATGTTGTCTACTGTATTAATTATTGTATTGTTTTGAATAATGATATATATTTTATCATAATTTGAATACAGACATAGATTAATAATTTATAATATATATATATATATATATATATATATATATATATACATACATACACACACACATAAATAAATATATAAAATAATATAAGACCTAAATTGATACTTTAAGCAATCTCTGTGATCAGATAATTTGCACAGCGGAGTTTAGGTCAATAGTATTGCCTACTATAACTTATATTTTAAGCCTTATGGGATATTTGTGGAATAAGTCCCTTATTAAATCAAGGTAAATGCATTTAAAAATAGTATATTTATACTAGATAAAATGATTTTCTTCTTCACTGACCCTTAATTAAATTTTATTTGAGATTGATACCTTCATCTTGTATTGATGGCAATTGCTATGCGAGGGTCTTACCATGGGTATGGTATATCCTTCTATGATAAGGCCTGCTTTTCCTATTCCTAACATTGTCTTCATCATCATTATTTACACAAAATTATGGACTAAACCTTTTCATTTTACTTACTTTAATTTTAAGTACAATTTATTGACTGAGCTTTCTAGTCCAATAGTCTCTTTCATTATAAAGAACTTTGGAGTATATTAAACTTGAGGTAATTAAGAATGATCACTTCATTTAGAGTTTCTCAAGCTTTACTAGGACTATGATACTTTTCTTCTGTAAGATTAGCATAATATGGAAGTATTCCATTCCTATAGCAGTTAAGTTATTAAAAAAAGGTATCTTTAAAAAATATTTCAAATTTACTCTTAATATAAATATTACTACAGTGGTAAGTTTCCAGACATTCATCAATTTTGTCTGTTATTGGTACTTCTATCCTGAGATCTCCCATAAACATTTTAATATCTGACTTTATTTTAGTTTTTATAGGCTCATCTTCTATACTATGATTATCTTAAGATTCTTCGGATTTAGTTCCAATTTAAATTTAGAGTTTTCATATGTTTGTTTTGTTCAATGATCTTTATATTTAATTTGTTTTCAATTTTCTCTTCAACTTATTGATCACAACTGTGGTCATTTTTGTTTTTCATTTCCTCTAATGGGAGCACTTTAATATTGATGGCTGCTTTTAATTCAGTTTTTATTTTGGATAAATCTGTTGTTAATGCAATTTTTATACTTTTAATCTTTTTGAGTAATTTTTACAATTTTGCAGACATTTACTGCTGACTTTCAAATATTTTCTGTATATTTGCAGATGTCTGCCACTGCTCTGCTGACATTTGCTGTACATCTGATGATATTTGCAGTTGATGATTTGTGAGTATTTGCTGCATCGTTAGTATCACCTGATTAAGTGATACATCATTATACTTGCTTTCTTTTCTCCTTGTTTCTTTTGAACCATAGTTTTAAATTATTTTGTTGACCCTTATTTTAGCTTTTATTTTTATAACTATCTCTTATAATAAGAAACATCATGGAAAGATCTATCACCACATTTTATTGCATTCGCCCCCCCAAAAAATTATATTTTACATAAGCTGTTATTGCATTCAACTTTTCATTTTTACTATTTTATATTTATTTAATTTTTTTAATACGTTGACTATATACTATTTAATGTGATTTTAATCATTAGTAGTTTGTCATTATTCAAGTTCAATTTATCACATCATAAAAATTGTCATGAAAGATGTTTAGATTTTATTTAATTTTATTATTGAAAATCTCGAATTATACTATTAATATGATATTCACTTTCCCCATGTTGGGCATTATATGTAACAGAATGGGTCCTGACCTTGCATGACAATAGACTTCATAGGTCATCATAATGGGTGAGAAAGCATATCTAGGATTTCTAAATATATAGATTCAGGTCCACTCCAATCTTATCCCTGGGAGATGATATTAACACACAAACATGTCAAAAATCTACCAATATACTCATCTCTTTTCTCCATCTTTAACTTCCATTAATTCTAAAATTTAAACTTAAGGAGAATACATATGATATTCTATTTCAGGATATATCAATATCACTACCTACAAGCATGTGACAAATTGAGAACTGAATATAGAAAAAAACACAAATGACAGTCTTTATTTTAAAATTATATATTTAACAAATTTATTCACAATTAACATAATTTAGATAATAAAGTTATAACAAAATAGATAATTTGTTTAGATGTTGATGAACATTCATCAATTATTACAGTTAAAATTATTAATCCAATCTCTGTTTTCCTTCAAAGAATAATTCTCAATTATCAATACTAATATAAAAATTAAATTACAACTTATTATTTATGTTTACACTTGCTAATTTAAACTTTATCAAAATCATAGTTCATTATTTCCAATAAGTTTATTGATGAGTTCATAGTAGTAATGTAGTAGTGGTATGGGATCCCCCTTCTATTGTGATTTGTTTCTACAAAGATAGGAAAGACCTTTCACACTAGAGATTATTATTTATATATACCAAAAACAAGTAACTAAATAACAAAAAGATTTGTAATAACAAACAAAAAACCAAATAACAGAGTCACTGTACAAGTGTTGGCATTTAATGTGTAATAAGGTAAATTATTACCTCTCCCCTAGTGATAATTAGATTCATCCTCAAGCGAGTTCACACCTGAACCTATATTTTATTTCACTTCAAAAATAAAGCTAATAATTTCTTTTTCCTTTTCTAACATATTAAGAGTTTACACCCCCTTCAATCTATGATAAAGGAAAAAAATTACACAAAGAAAATGTACAGAAAATAAAATATAAATATGACATCAACCTAAGATCAATTAAGTCAAGTCAAGAGCTGAAGCCATTGCATTCAGAATAAAATATAAGATTTTGAATCAAATGTTAAATGATTTAGAAGAAGATATAAAAGGATTAGGAATCACAACCTTAATTATGGTGAATAGTAAAGCAGTTAACCTTAGCCTGAGAATGAGATTCACTGTTTTACTACTTAACCCACATTTCATCCTACTCCTTTTTTTTGTCACATGTATACAAACTATATGTATGTTTCTGAGAAGAATCTATAAAAGTTATAAATATAAGTTTTAAATAAAAAATTTCTGTAATTACTTTAATATTAATGTCTCTAGATGTGACTCAGATAAATATGTATATTAATGGAGCATATATATATAAAAGAACAAAAAAATATTGTAAATAATTTTGTATTTTTTTTCTTTAATTATATTTTATTTATTTTGTAATTATTTTTCATTATAAAACTACATAAAAATTTAAGATGGAGGGTGCAACTATTAACTGTCCAAGAGTAATTAAGCGGGCAGGAACATTAGTTTGTTTCATGGTTCTAAAAGGAATTTTTAAATCAAAGTTAATGAAAGTAAAATTTAAAACTAAGTTAATTGATTTTAAGTTAGCTGTTAACATTTTATCAAATCTATTTCCAATCTGGAAATTGATTTGAATTTATTTTTGAAAAGTTATCTAGTGATTGCATCTCCAATAACAATGGAGCAAATATTTTTGTAGATTCAGGATTCCATTTGAGTTAAGAAGTTCAATTAAAAACATTCTTTAAATAACTCAAAATTTGTATAAATAGGGTTTCTGTTTAATTTTTGAAATGGTTTTTAAGTAGAGGGCCTAAGCCACCTTCCCCTCTCACTTCAGCATGACTCTTCACCCTGCAGATATGTAGCTCCTACCGATCTAGAGTGCCCATGTTATCAGAGAATCACCGAGGACAAAAAACCTATTTGTTAGCTTAAGTAGAATTTGCCTACCACAAAAATCAAAGAAAGCTGCCTTCCACAGAAGATTCATCCATACTTTATTCCATAGAATCATGAGGTAACAAGCCCAAAGTCATTATAATTGTACTACCTGAATTCTAACTACTATTCTTTATGTTAAATCTATTTTTAACTCACTAATCTGTGAGTATGTCAAACTAATGATTTTTTTTTTCTATCGATTCTCTACAACCTAAATTAATCTCACTGTAAAATCTTTCATCTAACACACAGTTCCTATTTTTCTTATAATTTAATGCAGGCATAATTTAATTTTAATGATATTTTTATATTTTTCACTTAATTTTTATTTGTAAATGCCAATCAAACCCAGTCTTATAAACTTCTTCTATATCCCACTGTGGAATAGAAAGAGGGGGAAGGAATTAATGAGTTCTTGTTATTTATTTCTAAATAGCTTATAAGATTGAGTTTCTCTTTTAAAATGAATATATGCTTTAAAAAAATACTTTATCATAAATTTATACAAAATGTATAAACACTTTTTAATCTGGGGTAGATCTTGGTGTCAACTAAGTTTATTGATTTCTTTATTGATTTTCATCACCAAAAGGCTGGCGACCTAATTCTATTTTATTTGCACTTTTAGGTGTGTGAATTTTAGTTTTTTTATATGTCAAACAAAATAGTATTGATTCAAGAAGGAGAAAAAATGCACACTTTATTAATTATAATTTTAACTTCTGATTAATGACTATTTTACATGGGTCATTATTTTAGCATATCATTATGTATTTCTTAAACTATTTAAGGCTTTATTTTAGTATTTAAATCTAATAATTTTATATTCTTATAATAGCATTGCTGGCATATGTCAGAAATTATTAATGAGCCACATAGAGCTTTGATCTGATTTGACCATACCCCATTTTGGTGAGTTATGATCTTCTTCATTTGTCATTCTTCTCCCAAAGTATATATTTCTATACTGCTCATATCTGTCTGTATCTCACTCCAGAAGATTATGCAGCCTTTCTTTTGAAATAGGGGTATAAGTCTACTCCCTAAAACAAGCAGGTTAGTGTAGTTGAAGCTCTGAATGGCTTTGCCATAATCTGGATCCATAGCAACTTCATACCTACCTTTCCTTTCAGTACTGCTCACCCATGAAGCTGGCATACGACTTAAAATAAAAGAATGACATTGTCTCAGCCGAACTTGCCACTCTCTTTCTCTCACTGACATAATCCCTGCACTGCAATTTCTTATATTTTATTTTTTATCCTGATTGACAAAATAAATCATAATGACATGTGATAATGAGACATTTTTCTCTTTAAATATTTTTCATTGGAGTTTAAGATCCAACCTCTCATGAAGCTCCTCTCCCCTTTTATTGAAATAAACCATTCCTATATTTATAGAGTTTTGTAGTATTTTATCATTAAATGTCAAAAATATACAATAACTAAATGTTTTTAGTATACTTACAAATCATAATGTATCCTTATTTAATTGTTATAAATAAATGCTATGAATGAAAATAAAGCTATGAATCAAATGCCAAGGGCATTCTATTAAAGTTGTATAAACAGCAAAACTCTATTATCATATTTTTTTAAATATATAAAACATCCACCAACCACCCAGATAAATCTGTTTTTGCAATATTAAATCAAATCTGATTTCTAAATATGTGTTGTGTATTGTAATGCCACACTAAATTGATATCTGTTAAAATAAAATAATTGACCCAAATTTGTCAAAGATTTGGAACCAAATAAAGTTTAAACTGCATGAAGTTGATTATATATATATATATATATATATATAGTAAATGTAAATACAGTACCCATTATAAAATATTATATATAAATAAAATAAAAAAATTAACGGTAAACACAATATTATAGTTTAAATTTTTCTGTAGCACTTTCAATTACATGGTAATCCTTGTCAGCTTTAACTGAATTTCAAATTTTCAAACTTAATGCTATATAAACATTAAGTTTTAAAATTTGAAATTCAGTTAAAGCTGATGAGGATTACCATGATTAACGTTATGTAAACATTAAGTTTGAAAATTTGAAATTCAGTTAAAGCTGATGAGGATTACCACGTAATCGAAAGTGCTACAAAAGAATTTAAACTATAATATTGTATTTACCATTAATATATATATATATATATATATATATATATTGTAACCGTAAATTTTGAGAGATGATGATGTTTGCCAAAATTGTAAGCAAACTTTCCATTGGAACCGTAAATCTCGATGTCGATGGCCACCGTGTTTGCGGCGCCAAAGGCTATAACCATACATCTGCTAGCCGACCATGTACAAGATAGCGTACTTTGTGGAATTGTATAAAATTATGAAACTAATATATCATCTATGTGATTTCTAATACAGATGCTAGTCTAGGTAAAGCTTTGCAATTAAAAAATGAATACTTGGGTTCTTTTATAATTTAGTATATCATTGAGACTCTTATTGTTTTGACGAATATAAATTTAAAATTGTTAAGTAAAGATATTTGATCGTGAAATTATTTGATAAATCTGTTTATAAGCTTAATAATTAATTTGTACTTTAGACTAGAATCAACTACGCAAAGCCACAATGATGGAAAAGGTAAATGGGATTTTATTGTACCCTGCCAATCATATACAACCAAAGACGAAAAGCATCTTAATGTTTTCTCAAAAAATATTTATAAACTCTTTCTATCATGTAGACAATAATATGTACTTAAATGTATGCTCTTCACTGTATGCTATATCCAAAGTTTATTATTTCTGATGTTATGAATGACACATAGCAACGGCACAGTAAGTTTAACTATAAATCAATCTTTATTTACAAACTTTATGAACAATAAATAGTTTATTTCAATATTTAAATAAATCATAACCAAACAAATAAAATAAATAAATGATACTTCAATAGACTTTCTTCAGTACATTTTGTAGGTATAGTTTTAACAAAACCTAATCATACCTTATTTCACTCTACTATAATGAACATTGAGACAATTATTAAATTCAGCATCAACCTCTAAAAAAACTAAACATCATTTCCAGATTCAATATATCCCTTCCATAAACTTATAATCATATAATAAATAATATGATGTATGTATGATTTCACTATCATGTAATAATTAATTAAAATGAAAATGTAAACTTACACTCCGGTGGATAATAATCAACTAACAGTTAATTATTATGAAGTACTTGAATAGAATGTCCCGTTACCATTTGTTAATCTAAACAATAAAATTATGCTTACAAAATGAAGAAGATGATTTAGCAGATTAACTAAACACTTTGCACAACTTATATCTGTGAAGCAAACATATTCCTGTGGATGTATTCATCTACACATAGGAATAAAATAATACTAAATGTTTTGCGTATTTAAACATTATCATAAAGTCACACGTATAATCACAAAATTCCGCGGATTAACCACCAGCGCAGGAATATGTGTAAAATACAACATGGCAATTAAATAATCTGCGGATTAACCACCAGCACAGATTAAAGCCCTTTAATATTCTAAAAAAAAAACAAACATTATAATTTACTTCACAGTAAAGTGCAAAATCATCATCCTCAATTCTTCTGACTATTCAGAATATGCTAACACTTTAGCAAATGTGGGTTCTTGCTTAGTAAAATATTACAATAATCAGGACAGTTAATGTACTACTTATATTGCTTAAAATAAACCTGTGTAATATAATGTAAATAATATTGGAATGGAATATAAATCTGGAAAGACTCACAATATCTCACAAAGATTAATACGTCTCATAAATTCATTATATCTTGTTTAAGCTTTTTCCGCTAGCGCTATTCTTTGAATAAATATGTTATTCAACCTTTATTAATTTGAATCTAACAAATATAAATTATGAACTTCATATGCGAGTTCATATAACGATAAAATTTAAATAAATGTATAATTCATTAATTATATAACATTTAACGGTGTGTGTGATAAAACTAAATGTAAAGCATTTATAGTTCAACACGTGAATTTTTAACAGATGTATATCACTAATTGGATTGTATAGTATTTATAATTCCTGATGGGATCCGTTGAATCCATGTACAATGTGTAGAATAATTATTATATAAGGCAATAGCTATAGCTGTAGTTAAATTCCATCCATGCACTTATATCCATTTGACTAGTTATTAAGACAATATTAGATTAACGATTGCGTGGCTTTCCAAACATGAAACAATTCTAAACAAAATACGTAGAATTTAAATGAAAATGTTTTTCATAAAGTTATTAATCACTACATCCTGATCAAAAGTGTTTCAAGTTTATCCTATCCATGCAAGTATTTATTTATCCATTGCGTTAATCCAGGAATAACTATTTACAGCAACTAATTTATTCATTTTTAAACAGACGATAATATTATAAAATAGCTCTAATTAATTTTGAAGAATATTATTGATCCAATTGTTGAACAAATTAACTAGCAAATATCAATGGCACTATAAAGTTAATTATCAATCAATATTATATTTTATTAGAATTAAAATGGAAATATTAAAATATTTTGATAGCTTTAGCATTTTATTTTAACTTAAACTTTTTTCTTTTTAAAAAACAAATTTTCATTTTCATCAAACTTTTATGATTAAAACATTGATCTAATTTTTCCAAATTATAGATTAATAAACAATTTGAAACATACCAAATTCTTGCAGGTAATTCTTTCAAACTTAAACTGGGAAGCTCCGACATTTCAAAAATGTAATATTGGAAACGCTACCGGTGATTTGATTCTTGGCCGACCGACTTGAAAAGATCTTTAAGTTTAGTGATCCATTTTAAGTAGATACCACTAAGTTATTCTATGTTTATAACAAATTTTGTGGTAATTTAGTTACTTATTAACGGTTTCAAAATAAGCTCAGCAAATTGACAACATTTGCCTTTACCATTTTGTTCTTTCTCCCCCCAAAAGACAAAACTAACAGACGATATTCTCTTAGAAATTCGCGCTCTTTTCTTTTATTATATTGAGACGCCTACGCAATTGCTGTATTTATTTAATAATTTATTTTAATTGAATAAATGGTTTTATAAATTTAATAGAAATAATAATTTTAAGACTACTTTAAATAAATGAAAATAAAATATTATTTTTAATAACACTTTATCAAATTTTAATATGTTGTAAAAAATTTTTAAAAGTTAAACGTTTCCATATAGGTTAGCATATGGAACGGAGCAAATTGAAATTTATTAAAATAATTTCATAAAGTAATCTTTTCAAATACGAATCAAGCCAACCAAATCACCAACAGAAGAAAGAGAAATTTTTATATAAGTTACATCAACGAATATATTTTCTACTAAAATATATGGTTACAGTTTACACCCCCCTACGGAAAAAATTTATCTTTCTTTAGAGTTCCCTTTAATCAAATTCTACCAAGGTACATCACAAATTATTATTTTTATTATCCCATCTATAACTTATCATCAATCTGAATATGGTATAACATTTTACAATATAAATCCCCCTAATTTATTTAAGGTACAGGTTTCAAACTACGTGCGTTGTAGGTGCCTCGGATTCCCTCAGGGGTTGAGAGCATAAATGCGTTCTCTCCCACCTGGCTTTCAATCATGAAAGGTCCATTATACAAGCTTAAGAATTTTCTAAATTCGTTTTTCTTTAAGTTGCTAACATGAGGAACTTTTCATGAGGCCCCCTCTAGTTTAATGTACTACTTTTAACATTTGTTTGAATATCCTTTTTGTTAAGTAGTTTAATTCCACTAACAGAAGGTTGATTTCTATCTTGGGTCTTTTTACTTATATTAGGTTGACCATTAACTCTATTATAAAAATTTGGTCGTTTATAACTACGACTCCTGCTCTCGTATCTTTTATCTCGATAAGGACTTCTTATTGGAGCAACATTTACATTAGCCATGGAATAGTTATGAGAAGCTCTAGCCTCCTTTCCACCTCTATATTTGTTTTCTAGGTCACATTCACTTGTCTCAAGTGCATCTAAGATCTCTGACACTTCATCAATTGTGTACTTATCCGCAGCAATTAAAACTTGTTCAATCTGTCGAGGTAAGTTATGTCTTAAGATCCTAACTATATGATGCTCAGACAAAGGAAACGCAGTTAAAGTTTTAAGCTTGACCGCCTGTCCACGAAAAAATTGAGTATAGCTACCTTTATTAGCATTATACTTTTCTCGAGTAATCTGATAACGCATGTTATCCTGGCGATCTTCACCCCAGAAACTTGACATTATTAAATGTTTGAAATCTCCATATGTTTGAGGACAATCAAACAAAGACTGCCACCAATCTTTTGCAGCAGCATAAAGATGGTTGCTGGAGATAGCCAATTTTTCTCGTTCTGTAAATGTACATAGAGTAAATAATTCTTCCAGATTTTGAAGAAATTCCAAAGGGTTTTCTAAATACTCCCCTTTAAATGGCTTAATTTTTAGAAATTTAAGAGCTGTAGATCCACCCATAGACATATCTGTGTTCTTAATATCATGGGCCACAGATTTAATTTCCAATGGTTTTTGGAAACTGGGAGTTGGGCGGATATCAGTAAAATTATTATCTGATATAACTACTTCTTTAACAGAGGTCTCTGTTCCATCTACATAATATTTAGTATTTTGACCAATGACATTATCTTTCCCTTGAGCTTTTTGCATTTCTAACATTTTTATTTGAAGATTTTCAATCATTGCCTCTAGTTTCTGCCCTTCTTTAAACTCATTTGATTCATTTGGCCACTCTGGACCTTTGTCCCTCATTTCCTTCCACTCTTTTTGAATCACTTCCAAGTCTCCACTAAATTTAGCATTAGTCCTTTTTAATTCTTTATTTTCAACCCTAGACTTATTAATGGTTTCTTCTAAAATCTTTTTCATGCTACTCAATTCTGCTCTGCTTTCTGTTACAGATTCACTCATGGATTTAAATATACCTTGTTCAAAGGTCGAATGACTCTCATTCATATTCTGAAATTTAGTTTCTATTTCAGTTTTAATTTCATCAATAGATCTGGCAGATTGAGACTCTACTTCTTGAACTTTATAGTTTATTTCACTAATTATGTGGGCCAACTGACTCTTTGAGTCTTCACTTGCCACATCAAGCACCTTCAATTTAGTGTCCAAATTTTCCTCGTAGGTTATAAACTTATTTCCGATTTCTTCTATTTGAACTTCTAAGTGCTTTTTATAATCGAAGAAATTAGCCTTAATTTCTTCTAATTTAATATCAGATTCCACTTTAGCTGCCTTACAACTACTCTCTAAGGATTTGAATTTTTGGTTAAATTCCTCTACTGTCTTTACTCTAGCAGCTTCAATTTTTTCTTTCACAAATTCCTGAACTTCAGCTATTTTGTTCTCAAAACTATCTAACTTTTCTGACATTTCTTTTTGAGAAATAGACTGTTCATTTAATTTCTCAGTCTGTTCATTTAATTTTTCATTCATCTCTTTTTGAGAAGCAGACTGTTCATTTAATTTTTCATTCATCTCCTTTTGAGAAGCAGACTGTTCATTTAATTTCTCAGTCTGTTTATTTAATTTTTCAGTCATATCTTTTTGAAAAATTAGCATCTCTTTTTGGGAAAGAGATTGTTCATTTAATTTTTTAGACTGTTCATTCATTCCAATCTCAATGCGTTGAAGCATTATCATAAACCGTTGTTGGAAATCAAAATCAGGAATTTCTTGAGTTGTCTCAGGATAATTAAATTCTTCAGAATCAGTCATTTTGAATATTTTATGACTACTATTTCAATATTTTATGAAACTAAGCTTTTACTTTTCTAAAATATGTGTTTTAGTAATAATGATTAATTAAAATCTTATTCAAGCCGACCAACCATTAAATCCTCACCACCAATAGCTATCCTAGATGGTATATATCACACCCACTAAAATAATCTGAACCCCCCACTTCAAATATTTGCAATATTATAACAACTACTTTATAAACCCTTGATAATTTCAACTTTTCCCAATTCAATCATAAATATTGGTATATCTCAGAATACGATTGCTATGGTCATCAGAAATCTATATAAGTAACCTGGAGAAATATAGCAATAAAACATACAATATTTCATCACTATGACAGAGCATTTGTCACATGATAATATTCTTATAATATGGGAAATTAAAATTGTAATCAACAATCATTAATTAATTTAGTTCACATTACCATCTTGCACTATGCAACAATCAATTAATCAAATCGCATGTTTATAAAGTGCTAAAAACTATAATTGCACACTTATAATGACTATATAACTTCAACATCTCGGGCCGATAAAATTGTAATCCTACCATATCGAGCCGACCACGTTGCGCGCCAAAAATTGTAACCGTAACTCTTGAGAGATGATGATGTTTGCCAAAATTGTAAGCAAACTTTCCGTTGGAACCGTAAATCTCGATGTCGATGGCCACCGCGTTTGCGGCGCCAAAAGCTATAACCATACATCTGCTAGCCGACCATGTACAAGATAGCGTACTTTGTGGAATTGTATAAAATTATGAAACTAATATATCATCTATGTGATTTCTAATACAGATGCTAGTCTAGGTAAAGCTTTGCAATTAAAAAATGAATACTTGGGTTCTTTTATAATTTAGTATATCATTGAGACTCTTATTGTTTTGACGAATATAAATTTAAAATTGTTAAGTAAAGATATTTGATCGTGAAATTATTTGATAAATCTGTTTATAAGCTTAATAATTAATTTGTACTTTAGACTAGAATCAACTACGCAAAGCCACAATGATGGAAAAGGTAAATGGGATTTTATTGTACCCTGCCAATCATATACAACCAAAGACGAAAAGCATCTTAATGTTTTCTCAAAAAATATTTATAAACTCTTTCTATCATGTAGACAATAATATGTACTTAAATGTATGCTCTTCACTGTATGCTATATCCAAAGTTTATTATTTCTGATGTTATGAATGACACATAGCAACGGCACAGTAAGTTTAACTATAAATCAATCTTTATTTACAAACTTTATGAACAATAAATAGTTTATTTCAATATTTAAATAAATCATAACCAAACAAATAAAATAAATAAATGATACTTCAATAGACTTTCTTCAGTACATTTTGTAGGTATAGTTTTAACAAAACCTAATCATACCTTATTTCACTCTACTATAATGAACATTGAGACAATTATTAAATTCAGCATCAACCTCTAAAAAAACTAAACATCATTTCCAGATTCAATATATCCCTTCCATAAACTTATAATCATATAATAAATAATATGATGTATGTATGATTTCACTATCATGTAATAATTAATTAAAATGAAAATGTAAACTTACACTCCGGTGGATAATAATCAACTAACAGTTAATTATTATGAAGTACTTGAATAGAATGTCCCGTTACCATTTGTTAATCTAAACAATAAAATTATGCTTACAAAATGAAGAAGATGATTTAGCAGATTAACTAAACACTTTGCACAACTTATATCTGTGAAGCAAACATATTCCTGTGGATGTATTCATCTACACATAGGAATAAAATAATACTAAATGTTTTGCGTATTTAAACATTATCATAAAGTCACACGTATAATCACAAAATTCCGCGGATTAACCACCAGCGCAGGAATATGTGTAAAATACAACATGGCAATTAAATAATCTGCGGATTAACCACCAGCACAGATTAAAGCCCTTTAATATTCTAAAAAAAAAAAACATTATAATTTACTTCACAGTAAAGTGCAAAATCATCATCCTCAATTCTTCTGACTATTCAGAATATGCTAACACTTTAGCAAATGTGGGTTCTTGCTTAGTAAAATATTACAATAATCAGGACAGTTAATGTACTACTTATATTGCTTAAAATAAACCTGTGTAATATAATGTAAATAATATTGGAATGGAATATAAATCTGGAAAGACTCACAATATCTCACAAAGATTAATACGTCTCATAAATTCATTATATCTTGTTTAAGCTTTTTCCCGCTAGCGCTATTCTTTGAATAAATATGTTATTCAACCTTTATTAATTTGAATCTAACAAATATAAATTATGAACTTCATATGCGAGTTCATATAACGATAAAATTTAAATAAATGTATAATTCATTAATTATATAACATTTAACGGTGTGTGTGATAAAACTAAATGTAAAGCATTTATAGTTCAACACGTGAATTTTTAACAGATGTATATCACTAATTGGATTGTATAGTATTTATAATTCCTGATGGGATCCGTTGAATCCATGTACAATGTGTAGAATAATTATTATATAAGGCAATAGCTATAGCTGTAGTTAAATTCCATCCATGCACTTATATCCATTTGACTAGTTATTAAGACAATATTAGATTAACGATTGCGTGGCTTTCCAAACATGAAACAATTCTAAACAAAATACGTAGAATTTAAATGAAAATGTTTTTCATAAAGTTATTAATCACTACATCCTGATCAAAAGTGTTTCAAGTTTATCCTATCCATGCAAGTATTTATTTATCCATTGCGTTAATCCAGGAATAACTATTTACAGCAACTAATTTATTCATTTTTAAACAGACGATAATATTATAAAATAGCTCTAATTAATTTTGAAGAATATTATTGATCCAATTGTTGAACAAATTAACTAGCAAATATCAATGGCACTATAAAGTTAATTATCAATCAATATTATATTTTATTAGAATTAAAATGGAAATATTAAAATATTTTGATAGCTTTAGCATTTTATTTTAACTTAAACTTTTTTCTTTTTAAAAAAAAACAAATTTTCATTTTCATCAAACTTTTATGATTAAAACATTGATCTAATTTTTCCAAATTATAGATTAATAAACAATTTGAAACATACCAAATTCTTGCAGGTAATTCTTTCAAACTTAAACTGGGAAGCTCCGACATTTCAAAAATGTAATATTGGAAACGCTACCGGTGATTTGATTCTTGGCCGACCGACTTGAAAAGATCTTTAAGTTTAGTGATCCATTTTAAGTAGATACCACTAAGTTATTCTATGTTTATAACAAATTTTGTGGTAATTTAGTTACTTATTAACGGTTTCAAAATAAGCTCAGCAAATTGACAACATTTGCCTTTACCATTTTGTTCTTTCTCCCTCCAAAAGACAAAACTAACAGACGATATTCTCTTAGAAATTCGCGCTCTTTTCTTTTATTATATTGAGACGCCTACGCAATTGCTGTATTTATTTAATAATTTATTTTAATTGAATAAATGGTTTTATAAATTTAATAGAAATAATAATTTTAAGACTACTTTAAATAAATGAAAATAAAATATTATTTTTAATAACACTTTATCAAATTTTAATATGTTGTAAAAAATTTTTAAAAGTTAAACGTTTCCATATAGGTTAGCATATGGAACGGAGCAAATTGAAATTTATTAAAATAATTTCATAAAGTAATCTTTTCAAATACGAATCAAGCCAACCAAATCACCAACAGAAGAAAGAGAAATTTTTATATAAGTTACATCAACGAATATATTTTCTACTAAAATATATGGTTACAATATATATATATATATAATATCAACAAATAAAAAATCCTTCTCCTTTTTTCTTTTCAAAAACTTTATTTTTTATCTCAATACTGAACATATATATACATTAATATACAAAACTCCGTTTCAACTGTTTTATCTCATACAGTCATTTTCAAGGATCTGCAACAATATTAAATACATATCAACAAATAAACTTCAATTACTTAAAAACTTTCTCTTACATTAACATAATAACAAACATATTAAACATATAGAAATATATTTTACTTACAGCTTTCTCCCACTGCTATATTTTATTACTCTTTTTTTTATTTACATTGTTTAATTACAAATATATCTTAAAATCATCCAAGAAACTTTCTATACAAATTTAAATACCAACTCTAATTTCCAAAACCTCCCCTTTCTTTAAATTTTATCTAAAACCCATCTTAAAACTACATTCTAAACTATATATTTAAATGAATATAAAACAAATTTAAACATCCCCCCTCTCTCTCTCTCTTTATACAAAAAAACTTCTAACAATTTACCTAAACCCATTAAGCATTTATTTTAATTATACAGTAATTTATATTCCTTATCTACTCCATTAATTCTATTTAGAGTAGGATTATATTTTTTTATATAAAAAAATTCTTTAACCATCCTTTCCCTGTAATTTTTAACCTTTCTAACATTTTAATACTAAATTCTTTATGACCTAAACCTTTACAATGAATGTAAATATTTGAATTTTTGTCATACAAATGTTGTCTAAGTCTAGTTTTTAATTTATTCTTAGTTGTACCAATATATGAAACGTTACCCCCCCCTCTTACAATTTAAACATTCAACTAAATATATTCCATTCATTTTGTCAGTTTCTATATTTTTGTATCATTGATTAAATTCCCAATTTCTTTTTATATACTGGTCTAATTTACCTACTTTCCTTTGTATTTATTATTTATACTTTTTATAATCTTTTTAATCTTCATAAAAGTATCTCTAGAAACATTGTAACTATATATATATATAATAGTTACAATGTTTCTAGAGATACTATATATATAATAGTTACAATGTTTCTAGAGATACTTTTATGAAGATTAAAAAGATTATAAAAAGTATAAATAATAAATACAAAGGGGAAAGTAGGTTAATTATTAAACCAGTATATAAAAAGAAATTGAATTTAGGAAATTTAATCAATGATACAAAAAATATAGAAACTGACAAAATGAATGGAATATATTTAGTTGAATGTTTAAATTGTAAGAGGGGGGTAAGGTTTCATATATTGGTACAACTAAGAATAAATTAAAAACTAGACTTAGACAACATTTGTATGACAAAAATTCAAATATTTACATTCATTGTAAAGGTTTAGGTCATAAAGAATTTAGTATTAAAATGTTAGAAAGGGTTAAAAATTACAGGGAAAGGATGGTTAAAGAATTTTTTTATAAAAAAAATATAATCCTACTCTAAATAGAATTAATGGAGTAGATAAGGAATATAAATTACTGTATAATTAAAATAAATGCTTAATGGGTTTAGGTAAATTGTTAGAAGTTTTTTTGTATAAAAGAGAGAGAGAGAGAGGGGGGATGTTTAAATTTGTTTTATATTCATTTAAATATATAGTTTAGGAATGTAGTTTTAAGATGGGTTTTAGATAAAATTTAAAGAAAGGGGGAGGTTTTTGGAAATTAGAGTTGGTATTTAAATTTGTATAGAAAGTTTCTTGGATGATTTTAAGATATATTTGTAATTAAACAATGTAAATAAAAAAAAAGAGTAATAAAATATAGCAGTGGGAGAAAGCTGTAAGTAAAATATATTTCTATATGTTTAATATGTTTGTTATTATGTTAATGTAAGAGAAAGTTTTTATGTAATTGAAGTTTATTTGTTGATATGTATTTAATATTGTTGCAGATCCTTGAAAATGACTGTATGAGATAAAACAGTTGAAACGTTGGAGTTTTGTATATTAATGTATATATATGTTCAGTATTGAGATAAAAAATAAAGTTTTTGAAAAGAAAAAAGGAGAAGGATTTTTTATTTGTTGATATTATTGTAGAACATATATATTTTAAAAGAAAAAGTGGATGTACCTTTGCTGTGTTATTATATTTTATATATATATATATAATTATCTTGAATTTGGTCAAAATAAGTATTCATATTTTTAAACTTAATTCAGTGTGTTCAAATCTCATTAATATATTTATGTATATTTTTAACTTATATTTTGGATTCACTCAATCTCTCACCATCTTATGCAAAACATTGTAGTACTAGGATGGGAGAGAATGAATTCATGTGGTATCACCATAGGTGTTGTCCATAGTATTATAGATTTAGGATATCAGCAATCAGTTAAAATTCATGATTGCTCCTGACCTGTGTATCTCAGGCATGATTGGATTTGGGATACTTTTGCTTAGATTCTAAATCTTGTTGGATGGACATACATTTTTGACTGGTACAATGGATTTTTTTTCTGAGTTTGGATGCCCAGTCATGGGGCTATTAGATATTCTTACACCCTGCAGTACCCTGTATAGTGTTTAATATATATAATGTTTTATTTTCTTCTCTTTTGAATAACACTAAATAATGTATATGTATAAGATTTTTGTATGCCCAATCATTGTAATTTTTTTCTCAGGTTTATACATCCAATAATATAATCATATTTAATGTCATATATATATAAAAATGTAGTATATATATATGTAGAAGGATGTAATTCTCAGAACATTTTGAAAAGTAAGACAATTCTTACAAAAATATATATTTCTTGTACATGAGAATTAAGTGACCCAGCTTTTACTTATATAGTCTGTGTCACTATGTTAACTGGTGCCCTAATATAAATTTGCCAACAGGTGTTCGTTTAAAACACAGAATTTAATGAAGATGAATTTGAACCTGGTTTCAGTGGGTTGTAGTAGAGAATTGTTGTTTATTATGAACAAATTTTGTATAGCAATAAGCAAGTATGATAAAAGATAATAATGACTATGTAATAATAATAAAAACTTTGAGTCTATTCTAAGTGCGGAAGAACAACCAAGACAAGATGGAAAGTGAAAAAGCCAAATAATAGGGTAGATTTTCTTTTCTTTTTTTTTTTTTTGCTTTCATATTTATAAATGAATAGTTGAGGTACAATCATTATGTTAATGAGTGAACCAGATGTACTTTAGATATATAACATAGACAGCAGTTCAGGATAGCAGGCAGGTAAAATATATTATGGGGGAGCAACCGAAATAGTAAGGCAGAAGATAGTTGAAGATGGGGAAAATAATTCCAGTAAACGTTAGTGTAGAAAAGAAAAGACACCATCATAAAAAGTGCTATTTAGATAAAAACATATTAAATAAATAAGTACTGTTCTGAAAGAAAATTGGTTGTTCTTCAGTCACAATGAATTTAAAATAAAGACATTTTTTATTCATTTTTTTCTGTCATTTTAAGTGGGGAAGTGTGAAGCAGTTAATTTTAACACAAGATTGAGCTTCACTGTTTTACTACTTAACCCACATTTTATCCTGCTCCTTTTTCTTGTCATATGTATATAAACTATATGTATGTTTCTGAGAAGTGTCTATAAAAGTTATAAATATAAGTTTTAAATAAAAAAATTTCTTTAATTAGTTTAATATTAATGTCTCTAGACATGACTCAGATATATACATATATTAATGGAGCATGTATATAAAAGAACGAACAAATATAGTACATAATTTTGTATTTTTTTTCTTTAATTATATGTTATTTATTTTGTAATTATTTTTTGTTATAAAACTACATAAAAATTCAAAATGGAAGATGCAACCATTAACTGGCAGGAACATTAGTTTGTTTCATGTTTTTAAAAGAAATTTTTAAATCAAAGTTAATGAAAGTAAAGCTAGTTGATTTTAAGTTAGTTGTTAACATTTTATCAAATCTATTTCCAATCTAGAAATTGATTTGAATTTATTTTTGGGTGATTGCATCTCCAATATCAATAGACAAAATATTTCTGTAGATTCAGGATTTCATTTGAGTTAAGAAGTTCAATTAAAAACATTCTTTAAATAACTCAAAATTTGTATAAGTAGGGCTGAAAATCCATTGTGTTAGAGTTTGGTCAATAGTTGCTAACTGACTTCACACCTGTTTGATTTTTGAAATGATTTTTAAGTAAAGGGGCCTAACTGCCTTCCCCTCTGTCTTCAGCCTGACTCTTTACCATGCAGAGATCTAGCTCCTACTGATCAAGAGTGCCCATGCCATCAGAAAACTACCGAGGCCAAGAAACATATTTGTTAGCTTAAGTAGAATCTGCCTACCACAAAAATCAAAGAAAGTCACCTTCCACAGAAGATTCATCAGTACTTCATTCCATAGAATCATCATGAGGTAACAATCCCAAAGTCATTATAACTGTATTACCTGAATTCTAACAACTAACTCTTAAAAAAATCATGTTTTTTATATTAAATCTCTTTTTAACTCACTAATTGGAGAGTATGTTAAACTAATAATTATTTTCTTTGTATCGATTCTCTACAACCTAAATTAATCTCACTGTAAAACCTTTTATCTAACTCATGCTTCTTATTCTTCTTATAATTTAGTGCAGTTATAATTTAATTTTAATGGTATTTTTATATTTTTCACTTAATTTTTATTTGTAAATGCCGATCAAACAGTCTTACAAACTTCTTCTATATCCCACTGTGGAATAGAAAGGGGGGGACTGTAAATTAAGGAGTTCTTGTTATTTATTTTTAAATAGCTCATAAGATTGAGTTTCTTTTTTAAAATGAATATATGCTTTTAAAAAAATATATTTTATTGTAAATTTATACAAAATGTATAAACATTTTTCAATCTGAGATGCACATTGGTGTCTGTTAAGTTTATTGATTTCTTTATTGGTCATCATCACCAAAAGGCTGGCAACCTAATTCTGTTTTGCACTTTTAAGTGCATGAATTTTAGTTTTTTTTTAATATGTTAAACAAAATAGTATTGATTCAAGAAAGAGAAGAAATGCACACTTTATTAATTATAATTTTAACTTCTGATTAATGACTATATTACATGAGTCATTATTTTAGCATATCATTATGTATTTCTTAAACTACTTAAGGCTTTATTTTAACATTTAAATCTAATGATTTTATATTCTTATAATAGCATTGTTGGCATATGTCAGAAATTATTAATGAGCCACATAAGGCTTTGATCTGATTTGACTGTATCTTATTCCAGTGAATCATGATCTTCTTCATTTGTCATTCTTTTCCCAAAATATATATTTATATACTGATCATATCTATCTCTACCTCACTCCAGAAGATTACAGAGTCTTTCATTTGAAACAGGGATATAAGTCTATTCCCTAAAACAAGCAGGTTATGTAGTTGAAGCTCTGAATGGCTTTGCCATAATCTGGACCCATAGTAATTTCCTATCTACCTTTCCTTTCATTACTGCTCAGCTATGAAGCTGGTTGACCACCTTAAAATAAAAGAATGATGTTTTCTCAGCCGAAGTTGCCACTCTCTCTTTCTCACTGACATAATACTAGCACTGCAATTTTTTATATATTGTTTTCTAGCCTGTTTGACAAAATAAATTGTAATGACATGTGATAATGAGACATTTTTCTCTTTAAATATTTTTCATTGGAGTTTTAGATCAACTTCTCATGAAGCTACCCTCCCCTTTTATTGAAATATGCCATTCTCATATTTATAGAGTTTTACACTATTTGATCATTAAATGTTGAAACTGTAAAATAAATAAATGTTTTTCTTGTACTTACAGATCATAATATATCCTTATTTAATTGTTATAAATAAATGCTATGAATGAAAATAAAGCTATATATCAGCAAAACTCTATTATCATATTTTTATATATGTTTGCTAAATGTATAAAATGTCCACCAATCACCCAAATAAATTTGTTTTGCAATATTAAATAAAATTAGATTTCCAAATATATGTTGTATATTGTAATGCCACACTAAATTGATATCTATTAAAATAAAATAATTGCCCCAAGTTTGTCAAAGATTTGTAACCAAAATAAAGTTTAAATTGCATGAAGTTGATTATATTTATATAAAATCATCTTGAATTTTGCCAAAATAAATATTTCTATTTTTAAACGTAATCCAGTGTGTTCAAATCTCAATAATATATTTATGTATGTTTTTAACTTATATTTCAGGTTCACTCAATCTCTCATTATCATCACCACCAGTTGGGTTCTCATGCAAAACCTTGTAGCATCAGGCCAGGAGAGAATGAATTCATGTGGTATCACCATAGGTGTTGTTCGTAGTGTTATAGATTTAGGGAATGGGCAAATAGGTTAGAATTCATGATTGCTTCTGACCTGTGTATCTTGGGCATGATTGGATTCAGGGTACTTTTGCTTAGATTCTAAATCTTGTTAGATGGACATAGATTTTTGACTGGTACAATAATAGTTTTGGACTTCCCAGGGATAGTGATAAAACTTTTCCAGACAGTGATCCATTTTATTTAGATAGTAGTCACAAATACAATGGCTTTTTTATGGAGGCAATAATTTTAGAGACTCACTGGTTTTATTATCATGAGGTCCACAGCAATAAATGTAAAAACTTTAGTAGCAGGGAGAGATTTAAAATAGTTGAAGATACAAGATTACTATGTGAAACTGGATTTCATGAAAATATAGAAACAAATTTTATTTCAAAGAGAGTACCATGACGAGTTTAAAATATATTAACAAGTTTTATTTTGACAAAAGTCATGAATATAGTGATTTTAGTTTTGATAGAAGAAACTTTAAGACTAATGAAAATGCATTGTTATTACATAAAATTTAATTTCATAAAAAGTTTGCAAATAGTGCATATTTTCATTGTTTAAATATAAAAGACATTTATATGGGTATATGTAATTATAAAAAATTGTTAGAGAAGTAAAACATTACAAATGGATTTAGCTCTTGTCATTCTATACCCAATGATAGAAGAGCAAACACAAGATATTTAATTTATGATAGTATGAATTTTAAAAATATGGTATATTGTCCAAATGTTACAAAATATATAAACAATGAATTTTTACTTCATAAGGAACAGGCAATTATAGATTTATCTGGTATGAGGAAGCTATACTTTTATCTGGGTTAGAGAAGAAATATCCTGGTAGAAATTCATACCACTGGTATACATATGTGTATATTTTTTATATATGTGAAGAGTTGGTTATGTATTTATATTATTCAAATATTGTAGTTCTGATGAAGACTGGTGGACAGTTGAAACTGTAATGAAAATAAAGAAGTTTTTTAAGAAAATTGTTTGCATCGAAGTGTATATGAAAGAAGTTATTATAAGAAATATATATATGAATGGTATGACACCACTGACCTATTCTATAAATATCCTCCCAAGAAAAAATTAATAAAATATATAATGATTGGGTATAAAAGAAATGAAGAATTACAACTCCATAACTACTTGTCTGTTTAGTTATTATACTTAACACAATTTATTATTTTTATGCACTTGATAAAATTAAAATCTACATATTTTCAAATCAATAAAATAAATTATTAATTCTAAACTTAAGAACAAATTAATGTTAGTTAATAAGTTACTTTATGACTTGAGATTAAATTGAATCTCATATTAGTCACCTACAGGAACATCAGTACAAAAATTCTTCAACATCTAGAAGAGATATTATAGGATTGTGAAAAAGGTTGTAGAGAAAATTTTTATATGATTAATACACTGGATGGTATGAAGGAGACATACACCACCCAATGCCTTAGACTGATGCATCAAGAAGATTATCATTGCATTACCTCAAACCTATCCTTATAGACTTACAGTATTCATCAAGGGAATTAAAATATAAAAACTGGAGTTTAATGATAATTAAATGTTGACAATAATATTTTGATTGAAGTAGATAAATGACTTTTGATCACAAAAGATTGCAAAGGTTTGCACCTTATATTTCATTTTTACATCACACTATGCATTAAAAAAAAAATTGAAATATTTATACAATTTATTCAAGAGTTAACATTAAAGAAGCTGTTTGTATCAGATCTGTGAATGATAAATTTATTTTTTGATATTGAAAATAAATTTGATTAAATGCTAAAAGTTATCCATGACAAGTTACACATGAAAAAGAAAATGCAGGAATGTTTGAGTTAAGGAACTCATGTATTTATTTTGTTGAATATAATAAAGTTAAGAGTTACGTCTCAGTCCACTAATTGTTAGTGAGGATGATATATATATATATATTATTATTATTATTATTAGGAGGCGAAAATTATAAGGATTGGGTGGCTCAATTCTCACAGTTGATTCTGATATATATATATATATATATATATATATATATATATATATATATATATATATATATATATATATATATATATATAATGTGTGGTGTGTAATTATATAATTAAATAATTATAAATACAGTAATTAGATAATTAAAAATTGTATCCACTTATGAGCATTTTCAATTATCCTAGTAATTTTTGTCAACTAACACTTTGAAAGGCTAACCTTCCCACAATTCCATGATCTTAATGTTAGCTGCCTGCCTGTTAATTAAGTCATGTTTGTATTTGTATATTAACATTTCTTCCTTTATTTGTCTTTTATTGTTTTTTTTTTTCAATTTGCAATATTTTTACATTATTAATATTGAATTCAAACTATAAATACATGACTTATTATGGTCATAAAAAACAGATGCTAAAATATTATCTACTTTACAAATTTGTTTCAATTTCTGAACCTGTTTTAATAAAAGCAAGTGCTCTTTAGTTCTTTTTGCCAGTGTACATCTTGATTCACCTACATATTCACTACCACACCTATATATCCATTTATAAATGACAATTTTTATTTGTAAATGAGGTTTTATTTTTAGAGTTATTTATTAATTTGTTTAATATAGGAGGTGTGTAAAATGCAATATCACATATACCTTTATAAATTTTCCGTATAAAATTTACTTGATCATTCAAAATATATGGTATTGATATCCATATTTTTTATTAGCAGGAGAATCAATATTATTATTAAAATTGTTATTTTTGTATTTTGTATTAAAATCTCTAATAACATTATATATATGATTATAATTATAGCCAAAATTTAACAATTCATTCGAATATATTTCAACATTTTTGCATTTATCCAATGAATATTTGCAAAGACTATTATTTCTAAATAAGAAAGACTTCAAACTTGCTATTTTGTGTGACATTGGCACTCTTGATTTATATGGAATATAACCTCTTTTTGCTATTGGTTTAATGATCATACAGTAATCCAGCATACATTGGTTTCTAGTTATTTTAAAATTAAGAAACTGAACTGATATTAAATTTTCATCTGTTTTTATCCATTTTAGGCCTTTTAAACCATTTAATTCTTTAAACAACTCATTAATTGTATTTGGCTTGCCACATACAAAAACATCATTAACCCATCAATAATATAATTTCTACATATGAAGAAAATATTTTGAAAAAGAAATATTATCAAAAAAAATATTATTGTATATTATTGGTATGTAGATGTTGTTTTTGTATGGGCAAACTAAATACAATTAATGAGTTGCTTAAAGAATTAAATGGTTTAAAATGCCTAAACGTGATAAAAACAGATGAAAATTTAATGTGCATTCAGTTTCTTGATTTTAAAATAACTAGAAATCAATGTATGCTGGATTATTGTGTGACCATTAAACCAATAATAAAAAGAGATTATATTCCATATAAATCAAGAGTGCCAATGTCACATAAAATGGCAGATTTAAAGTCCTTCTTATGTAGAAATCATAGTCTTTGCAAATATTCATTGGATAAAGGCAAAAATATTGAAATATATTCGAATGAATTGTTAAATATCGGCTACAATTATAATCATATATATAATGTTATTAGATATTTTAATACATAATATAAGAACAACAATTGTAATAGTAATATTGATCCACCTGCTAATAAAAAAATATGGATATCAATACCATATATTTTGAATGATCAAGTAAATTTTATAAGGAAAATTTATAAAGGTATATGTGATATTGCATTTTACACACGTCCTACATTAAACAAATTAATATATAACTCTAAAGATAAAACCTCATTTATAAATAAAAATTGTGTCATTTATAAATAGATATGTAGTATGGTAGTGGATATATAGGTGAATCGAGATGTATGTTGGAAAAAAAACTAAAGAGCAGTTGCTGTTATTAAAAGAAGTTCAGAAATCAAAACAAAATTATAAAGTAAATAATAATATTTCAGCATCTGTTTTTTATGACCATAATAAGTCATGTATTTATGGTTTTGACTTCAATTTTAATAATGTAAAAATATTGCAAATTGAAAAAAATAATAATAAAAGAAAAATAAAGGAAGCTATACTAATATACAAATACAAACATGATTTAATTAACAGGCAGTCAGCAAACATTAAAATCATGGAATTGTGGGAAGATTAGCCTTTCAAAGTCTTAGTTGACAAAGATTATTAGGATAATCAAAAGTACTCCTAAGTAGATAAAATTTTTAATTATCTAATTACTGTATTTATAAATATTTAATTATATAATTACATATATTGCTTGAAAAAATACAGATATCAAATAATAATAGTATATATATAGTAATGGATCAGGTCCTGGCCTTGCATATTAGTATACTTGATAGACTATTAGAGTAAATGACAAAGTGTATCTAGGTTTCCTAAACTTCTAACCACCTTAATTTCAATCCTTGGAGCCAACATGTTTATCTATGAACATTCATCACATATCTCCATATGCATTCATCCTTTTTCTCCATCCCTAAATTCCATTTATCTCAGAATTCAAGCCCAAGGAGAATATGCACAATATTCTACTTCAAAGAATATTTATATTACATTTTTTATTGCGAGTGTGTAATAAATTGATAAATGAATGAAGAAAAATGTAAAAGACCAACTTTAATTTGAAAACCTAATTTTTTTACACATTTATTCACACTTATCACAATTTATTCAACATGAAACAATAAACAATAGCAATTAATTCATTTAAATATTTATAACTATTTTTTTTATTATTACTGTCGATGTTCATTATTCCAACTCCTCTGTTCCCCTCAAAGATTAATCATTCGATGTCAATACTGTATAGTATAAAACAGTATTTTAAAACTTATTGCTAAGTACTTTCTTGTTAATTTAAAATTTATTGAAATCATAATTCTTTGTTTCCAACATATTTGCTGATTAATTTATATTAAATAGCATCATTACAGTTTTGGATCCCCCTTCTATTACGATTTATTTCTATTATGATAGCTAAGACCTTTCATGCTAGAAGTTTTTAATCACATATACTGAAAAACAAGTAAATACTAAAATGGTTAGTATCAATACACAAATAATAAATAACAGTGTAACTGTACAAGTGTTGATGTTTAATATTGGACAATATAAATTCTTATCTCTAACTCTGGAGATAATAAAATTCATCCACAAGCAAGTTCACATCTGACCATATATTTTATTTCAATTTACAATTAAGCTAGTTATATTTCTCTCCTTTATAATATATCAAGAAAAATATCCCATTAATCTATGGTAAGGGAAAGGAATAATATACATGTATACATAAATTTAATTATATGATGTTAACCAAAGAGAAATCAAAAGTCCATAAAGGAGAATATCCTAAAGTTTATGTTTATCCTTATTTTCATCATTCATAATCCAATTGGTTGGGTTTGAATGTTTTAGAGCATACATAATGGTGATATGAATTTCTTTTCATACATAGTATATTTTGATTTGATAAGTTCATATCTTGAGATTCAAGTAGTAAAGTTTGGTATTGCCTTCAGCATAGGTGGATAGATGCTGCTTTGAGTTGAATTTAATTTTGGCTGTTACAAATCTCTTCTCACAAGGTAACTTTGTACTTAGCCATGCATTATGGTATACATATCTATTTAAATAGTTAATTAGAATCCTTGAGTCTGTTGGTCAGCTAGATGTTGTTGTTTTTTTAATCTCAAATTAGGATTTATATAATTCTGTGGATAAAGATTGAAAATATTCTTGAAATATCAAATAAATTTAAAGCTAATTCTGGAATTTCTAATTTAAAAATCTATTAGTTTATCAAATTTAAATCTGTTAGTTTTTAATTTAGGTCTTATCTATCATCAATGGAATCTTATAGCTTGAGGTTTTACTTTAATGGTTGACAAACTTTATCTCTGAATGCCAAGTTCGATCACAGCTTCCAAAATATTAAAAAAAACTATACACATTATGCAGATTAATTTTTTATCTTCATTTAAATACATACCTGTGTTTGTTTGTAAATGTTTATATAAATGTGCATCTGAATAATTGAGATACAATAATGAATTGAGTCATGATAATAGCAAGCAATAATTAGTTACTACTGATAATCAAAAGTTATCACATGGCTATAACATTTTCCTATATTTACTCTATTATAGAGTCTTTTATCATAATCTTGAATTACTAATGGGCATGTTATGACAATTCTACATCCACATTCCCACACCATTTTCTATTGATTGGCCACCTCCAGTAAGTAGTAGGATTTACACTAAAACATAGCACTGCTATCTCATATTTATTGATTACTCAAGTCTACTTGTAATGGTTCTGGAATGGAGTAAATAAAGAGAACTGCTAACCCTGTAGCATATATTGAAAATAATCTGAGAGTGTTAAGTGGTGCTTTGTTTGAATATAAAATTTTTATCTATTGTTTAATTATTCAATCTGCATTCAGACAAGAACTTAACATAAATGAATACATATGTTGTTGAGTTGTTTTCCAAATCAAAGAGAGTCTAAAGATATCCTCACAGTAGCAAATTATATATATATATATATATGTATGTGTGTGTGTGTGTGTGTGTGTGATGAGGGATTTGACCTCAGAATTTTTCATCCTATTCTTCCTTCACTTTATCTCAAGCAACTGATACATATGACAACACATATGCAAAGTGCTCAGTTTATATTAAGATAGCAATTCCTCAAACTTTAATGATCAGGTTTCAATCTTCTCCCCTTTCAACCATTCATATGTCCATTTTATTGAAAAACTGATGGTGGAATGCTCAAAGCTGTTTCTGCATGAAATATGTATATTAGGAATCATGTATCTTTTTCATATGTATGTCATCATGTGTATTGATTGCTTGAAATAAAGTCTAAGATGAATAGACTGAAAAATCCTAAGTTCAAATCCCTCTATTTATATATAAATAAGAAACATTCAAGATAAGCAATTACATACTGCCTTAGAATTATATATATATATATATATATATATATTGTACCAATGAAAGCTTTTGAACAATTGAAATTAGTTATATTTGATTTTTTCAGGTATTAATGGAGATTTTATTCATTGGTCATGATTTTTTGTTTTTATAACTTATATGCTTTTAATAATTTATATATAATAACAATTACTAAAGTTGTAATTAATAATTTATAAAGTGCATACTCATTACATAAGTAATATATATTAAGGCTGTAATCTTAAGACTATGCACCTAAAATGCGAGAGTAAGGATCTCTGCAAATCTAAACACAAGATTAACAACTTTAAAAGACAAGAGCAGCCACTCTTATTTTAGACCTAATTTCTAAAGTTATAGCCTTAATATATATTACTTATGTAATGAGTATGTGCTTTATAAATTATTAATTACAACTTTAAAATTGTTTTAAAAGATTTCTAATTATAAGATCTTCATACTGACTCATTGTAAATTGAAAAATTCTGTGTATGTTAGTTTGTTTAGAAATTGTGGACTTGATCAGTGAAGTGGTTAATAGCTTCATGCTCTCAAATTAAAATGCTTTAGATTCACCTATATATTTAGAAATTAGGTCTAAGATAAGAGTGGCCGCTCTTGTCTTTTAAAGTCCTTACTGTCATATAATAATTATAGATTCACTCAAGATTATAGGGATTTAACTATAAATTGGATTATTAATATAGAGATTATATTGTCTTCATTTTGGCATCAAATTTTTTAATCAACTAGATGCTTTGTTAATTAATTTATTTCTCTAATGTACCCTTGATCATCATTAATAATGGAAAAAATTGCAATCGTTTAGTAAATAGAAACAAATTAGATAACTAGAAAGGTGGATTTAAAATATCGTCTTTACCATATGTTTTTTATTTTATCTGACTTTTTTAGACAGGATTTGTCAATGTTTATTGTTTTTTGACAGTAGAATGGCTGGTAGTGATTACTGACATAATCATATAAATACACAGTGTATTATTCCATTGATTTTGATTGTGAATGTGACTCCGCATAGAAATGGAACTTCGCGACCTTTCGTGTAAACCGCGTTCAAGCACATAATATAAAATTATGGATTCATCGCATTAATAAAATTGTAATGAATCCATCTTCAAATTAAAATTATTATAGATTATTAAATATTTATCTTGTTAACTTTTTATTCTATTGTGGATAATGTTTATAAATGCTAAACTTGGTGAACCTGGTTCACTCTTTTAATGTAACGTGTTTTTATTATTTTTATTTACGCCTTATGGTTTTTTTTAATGAAATAAAAACATAAATTTTAATATTTTTTTTATAACAGGAATTTCTGTTTTTCTGTATTATTAATTTATAACAAATGAGAATGAAAAAAAATTCATTTTAAACATACATTTTTATATAATTCTATTTTTAACAAAACTTTTTTTAAAAAAAAAAAATTATAATCTAATAACAAGATGTGGGTATTGCTCATACTTGCGCTAAAAGAACATTTAAAAATAAAAAAGAAAAGATTTTATTTTTAGTTTATTATTTTTAATAAGTCTTGTAAAACTTATATAACATTTGTGTCGATTTTATATAACGTAAGTTTCTTATATGAACTTCTATATAATATAGAATACCAAAACTTTTTTTTTATCGATTACTTTATACTTTTTGTAATTGCACTTAATTATTTGAAAAATGTAAGGATCTTAATTATTTTAATGATATAAAAGAATCGTAATTATTTTATTAATGTAAAATACTTAATGATTTAATTAAAACTCTTACAATATTTTAATATTCATCTTTATAAGAAAATAGGGCTTCATTATTTTATAATAATTTTTTAAATTTAAGCATGGGTGATCGTGCTTTTCAGTAGCATTATTAATCTATTTATATGTATAGACAATTTAAAATTCAACATATTGTCAAAAATAAAAAATAGTAACTAAGTATTACTTACAATGTGCCTATAAAAAAAAGAAAAACGGTAATCAAAAATGGTGCATTCAAATAATTGTTTCTCTAAAGAAAAATAATAGCCCATAAAGCTCGAGTAAGAATTTGAACATACAATAAGAAAATCACAAAATTATTCAACAATATAAAGCAAGTAAAAAATTTATGTAAAAAAGTAGTATTAAACTAGATAGTAAGGTTAACGTTGTAATAGAGCCTAATTTACTGCCAATTATTCAGGTTTTGCTATTCCATCAGTATGTCACCTTAGGTTATCAAATAAAGCAGTTAGATCTATTTGGAAAAAATAGAATTAATGTTCAGCAATGATATTAATATCACTTTTAAAAAACAAAATACTTAAATCAAAATGTCTATTACATCTAAATACTAGTGCTATACCATGTAGTTTATTTATAAGGAGTTCCAACATTAAAAATATATCTAGTCAAGCATTGGTGGCCTAGCAGCTAGTATAGTTGCCTTCGAAGCAGCTGACCTGGGTTCGCTTCCGGTCAACACTTTGACATATATATATATATAATAAAATAATACTTTCTGTCTTTAGAAAGCTGAATGATTACTGAAGCAAAATATTTGCAATAAACCTACCCCCCCCCATAACCTCATTGAAAACAATACCTTATTAGGTGCACCACTTAGTATCACATCTTTCTCAGATGATTATTTAGTTGAGTTGCAAAAATGAAAACGATTAAATTCAAAAACGTTTTCATAGTCAAGACATTTGTAAGCCTAGAATATTTCCCAAAGCAATAATGAAAGCAAGTTGAAAATAACATTTAAAAATTTTAAAAATCCATTTTATTGAAGATGCAAACCCAATTGTATATGGTTATAATTTAGCTTAGTGAGTTGAAATGTCAAAGAAATTACTGTTGTATACCTATTGAAATTTCCATAAATTCAGGGAAATCACCATTAAGATAAAACAAGGGCATTCATCAAATAACTTCCTCATTACATTTTTTAAATGATCTAACCTCTCTGCTTTAAATGTTCTAAATTAAATCACATCACTTCTCAATATACAGTAAGTTGTTGCAGATGATATAGTAAGATAAACCAACTTAGTCACTTATATCACAATGAGCATAAATCTAATTCATGGGAAATTTGGCTTCCAATAACAACTGTCCATTTCAGATAGCAACAATCAAAATATATGTACTAGTAATGCAGAATAATCTATTAACAATCTCCACTCTGAATCAAGTGAACTATAGGGTGACAAATTCAATAAGACTATTATTACTACATGTAATATACCCAATGAACCTATAACACCCAAAGTTCAATCCTAAAAAAGCAGAGATGAGCCAATAATGATATCCAAAGTTTAAATTCATTTTCCCATTATGGTAATTATCTATATAAAAATTTCCTTAATAGAAATATATGAGTGTATATGCAATTCATAAAGTAAATTGTCCTATCTGCTTCAAAAAACAATTGTAAAAGAACCAAAATTCCTGATTCAGGTGTTTAAATTTATAAATATAGAATCTCAATTTTTTTAAGATTTTACAGCTAATGCACTTTTTAAAATTATAATTATAATACGTTTTTATTCACAGAAATAAAGATCGTTGGTACAGTACTATCAATTCTCATTACTGCTCAAATAGAAATTGCATTTTTATTCACAAACCAAATGTTACTTCAGCTCAAGATGTGACAGTTTTAATAAGTCAGCATGTTAATTATTAGTCCCAATGTCCAAGCATAATACAAATATCTATTAATACTATTGTAATTTCCTTTATTCATCGATCACAATAATTTTATGTTATTACAATGTTTTCAAACAAAAATTTGAAAAAACAATCAGTACATTACTCACTGATAAACACTGCTAACTTCACTATGGGGTGAGTTTACTCAACTAATCTTGCTACCATTCTCATCATTATACCCATTAGGTATCATAACTTTTGTAGTAAGATAAGACTTTTTTCATCTCTCATTAACTGTTTTTGTATCTCCAGTCAACTTCAAGACTGCAATCTGCTTATCCTACATTACTTTCTCCCACCATTCATGTGCAACTCTAAAATAATTAGGTATTTGGGAAACTGACCAACTTGTAATTTCAACAATAAAATGGAAAAATTCCTTCAAATTTAAATTATCTATAGGTAATTTTTTCAGCATGTTAATTGTAGGTTACTATTATTATTAGTTACAAAATTCTTCTTTGATTGAAATTTGGTTGTTCTTTAAAAACATTTTAAACAACTATTATGCTGATTTATTAAAAGACTATTTTTCAAAAAACCTTTTAAAATAATGTAAGAATAACATCAATTTAACACTTCAGATTAATTTATAATTGAATGAAACAAAAATACTTACCTGTCAACTGTAAAATAAAACAAATTAGTTAATCAAACTATATAATAAAAATTTTATAACAAAATATAGCTTTCAAGGCTGGTGAACACAACTATAAACTATAAAAAACTATATAAAATAATTTCTTTTTCTTCTTTAAATAACTCTATTTTATCAAAAAATAACCTCATTTCACTCACAAAAATGAATATGAAATCTTTTGAGCATTTAAAGTGTAATTTTACAGAAGTTGACTACTGTAAACATATAATTATAACATTCAAATATGCTTAGGAAGATTATATTTCAAGGTATTCAGTATTTGAATTGTCATGTGTCTCAAATCTCAAACTTTCTTAGCATCAGACCAAATGAAGATTATAATTAGTTTGATTACATCATTGTTTTATTATACACCACTATTTTAATCTCCTCTCCAATGTACATAACCTCAATGTTTTCACTTGCCCAATATTTTTATATATAAAGAAATAAAATGGATTGGTTTTAGCAAATGTCTTGTGACTTATATTACTTGGGAATATTGATTAAAAAAATAAACAAATTTATTCTCTCCAGTAATACAATAAAAAGTTGTTAGGCATTCCATGCTATTTTTTTAATACAAGAACTATTCTTGTTTACAAAAATTAACAAATATATGGATTATGTGGAAAATCAGATTGATTTTTTGATGTAGTAAGTTGTAAACATCTGTTCAACAAACTTGCTCAACTTCTAACAAAACATTGTCACTTTGTAATTACCACTGACCTCTGAATTATCTTGTCCACAGATTAATAAAACTAAGAAATTACTTTTTATCTTTGAATCAATTTAATAATTCTTGCACAATAGGAGGAACATCGTGCTGTGGAATCATTCTAACTGATTTAAGAACCTCACATTTAAGCAAATATGCATGGATTCATCATTTTTATGGATGGCCACCAATGGACTATTATATACTAAGGAGAATTTTTTAATAATCTTCCATTCGATTATTTGATCAATTTGCTTTTGTACCTCAGATTTGTACTGATGAAGGATAGGATAACTTTTGCATTGAAATGGATTATAGTCCTTCAAGCATATCTGGTGCACATATCTTTTAGTTATACCAAGTTTCTTAGAAAATATATCCTTATATCTACAGAGTAATTGGAAAAACATTTCCTTAAAATTGCTATCCAATTCATTAGATTCATATATTTTTATTTGTAAATCTAAATCTGTAAAATTATTTTGGATAGTTAATAAATTAAAATTTTGAAGGGGCACCTCCCAATTAAACCTACACTTTTCCTCTTTCAAAATTAACTCTTTATTTACATAATCAATAACACATCTGAACAGATTCATGAAATCCAATCCTATTATAACCTTGTGAATAAGTCCAGTCATAATTAAGAATATTTGTTCTACACTCAAACATACTTGTTGAACAAACAATTTTACTTTATGACCATATTTATTTATTTCCTTGATTCTTTATTTTGAATATTTTGAACATTAAACTTATTATTTGTCTTCTCTTAAATCTTTACTTTGAACATCAATCTTAATATTTGTGACTTCTCTTATTATTTATTTTGATTACGTTGAACATTAAACTTATTATTCATTTCTTCTCTTTGATTATCAATCTTATTATTTATTTATTTCATCTCTTCTATCATTTTTCTAAACATTTCTTAAAAACTGCCTTTAGGCCCTAACAGTGTTTCATTACTTTTAACTTCCATAATTGCTTATTTGTTTTTGAGAATAATATTTCTATGTGCAATTAGGTAAATTACAAAAATATTCTAAATTGTTTTGCTATTTAATAACAAAATATTTGTCCATTCAACATTTGGATTACCAAAAAACTTGCAAAACAATAACAACAACAGCATTCGTTTTAAAGCATTTCAAAATATTATCTCTACCTACTTTTTGAATAAATTCTTTAAAATTTTCAATGAATCTGAACTATTTATAAAAATATTACTACTATATAAAAGATGTGATCTCAAATTTTCCTACAAATACATGTGAGATTCTAACCTCTATTATTTTAGTCTTTAATCAAACCCATAGTTGATTGCACCATTTGTAACAGAATGAAAGTGTGATATGAATGGATGGGAAGAATGACTTTCTTTAATATGCCCTTTGTAACAGGATTAAAATGATAAGACTAGGAAATGAAGACTTTAGTATAACCTGCAAACTTAAGACTCTGATTAAACAAAGTAAATTATAACCTAATAAATGATTACCATTATAACCAAATTAAATTAAAATAATGCTAATAAAATTAAAATAAAGTCAATGCTAACAGAGCAATACTGTTTCTAAATAATAATATCCTTTTGTTAGAAAACCAATTGTAATAAAATATAAGACTTTATCTTACAGATTCATGTACATTAATTTATTCTTAATAAAATATAAATGTAGGGATTTGAACTCAGACTTCCAAGCACCCTTCAACTATTCACACTATCTCATACCACTGATACACATTACCACACACATGTAGAAAAGATAAATAATCACCAATATGCATATTTCATGCTGAACCAACACTCATCAGTTGGTCCAGATTATTAACTCACACACACACACACACACACACACACATATATATATATATATAATCAGTGTTCAGTTTATATTAAGATAGAAAATCTTCTTACTTTAATGGACAGGCTTCAATCTACTCCAACTTCCAACTCTTCAGCCATTCATGCTATTGAAAATCTAATGATGAAAAGCCCAAATCCCATGCTGGTGTCAATATTGTTGTTATTCCCATGTTGACCTAAAGTCATTCTGATCCCTCATGTGTAGGACCTTATACATTTAAATACATAGAAAAGGGATGGGCAGGATGCAGGCTTAATGTGTATTATTTGAAATACAGGCACCCTTCATATACCTGGAACTTAATTGTAAATATAGGGGATATGAACTCAGAATTTCAAGCACCTTTCAACTATCCACACTATCTCATACCACTGATACACAGCATGAAATATGTATATTGGTAATTATCTACATGTCTGTGGTCATGTGTATCAGTGGTATGAGATAGTGTGAATAGTTGAAAAGTGCTTGAAAGTCTGAGTTCAAATCCCCTATATTTACAATTAAGTTCCAGATATATGAAGAGTGCCTTTATTTCAAATATTTTTTAATAAAATATAGAAAATTCTCTCTTTTAAAACTTTATAAATTTACAACATCAAATTTTAATGGGATAAAGTGTCTACAATACAAAACTATAATAAAACACAATATACAATATCAATTTATTTAATATAATCACCATTTATACCAACTTACTATAATATAAAATAAGCATTTATTTTATAACGTCTTGCGTGCGATTATAATTACGATAGAATGACAGCCTGTTAAGCTAATTGCGCAGATGCTGTGAGAATGTTATTAATAAATGAATACCTTCGAACAACCACATGATATAGTATTTATATAAGAATAAAAAGGAATCCTCTTACTCTTACGACTCAAATGTTTATATATGAGCAAATCTAAAGTAGTTGTAACGAAGGCGTGACTACATAATAGTCACTTTAAATTACTATAGATTTGCTCATATCTAAACATTTGAGTCGTAAGAGTAAGAGGATTCCTTTTTACTCTTATATAAATACTATATCATGTGGTTGTTCGAAGGTATTCATTTATTAATAACATTCTCACAGCGTCTGCGCAATTAGCTTAACAGGCTGTCATTCTATCGTAATTATAATATAAAATGAAAGTCAATTTTTCAAATAACCTTACAATTTACAACATCCAATCATAATGACATGAAATAAATGAAAGACTCTTATTTGATACATACAAATACAAAATCACAACAATTCAGACTTCAAATCAATAAAGCGAAGTTATTAAACTAAATTGTAATTACCCTAATATGTCTAGTATTATTAATACTCTATTGTAAGTAAATGGTAACATCAAAAACTTAATATTTAAATTAAATATACAATCTGCACTGATGAGTTTTAAATGTAAACAAAGTAAATCACTCTATCTAATGGAATTCATATACCCATTACAATGTATATGATTATCAGTTTTATAATATCATAAGATTGCCATTTTACTAACTAAATACCAAGATACTAACTAAATATTAAAATATTTCGTCAAGCATTGTTAGCCGAGAGGTCATCACAATCGCCTTGCAAGCAAGTGGTTGGTTGCAGACGGTTGTGGGTTCACCTCCCACTGATGCTATGACATATGAGAAAAAATACCAAGATACTATAACATGCATCCAATAAATAATAATTTAAAAAGAATATACAAGTATCCAATTATAATCACTTTTGCTTATCCTAAATAATTAATATATTTATACTTCATAAATTATCAAATTAGCTCAGATATGTTTTTTATTCAAAAATAACAATTGCATATAACTGATAAAATAATTATGATGATCTAATTATATCAAGTTAATTAATTTATTCTTATGTAAAAATTATATCTACCTTAAATAATAACATACTGGATTTACCATAAAAAAAATTAATAGTGCATACATTTACAAATCCAATTATTTAACTCCTGGACTATTTTATGAGACTTTATTATACACTATATGGTTTAAGTCAATACATTACTACTATCTATCAAAATTTTATTAGCCAATAGGTTTGCATTATTAATTGAATAACAACTAAAGTGAGTTTATTTGTTTAAATGAATTTAAAATTTATTAACAATAAGTATTTTTAAAAAATAATGACAAATAGACAATAAATGTTTGTGGCATACACTTGTAATGTGCACATATGCTGTTACATTATTTTTTATTAAACACGAAAAAAGAAAAGTTCGCAAATAAAAATTTCTTTTGTTTAAGAATTAAAAATTGAAATTAAATATCATCTAAACTCGTATATATATATATATAATCGCACAGATAAAAAAAATATTAAAATAAAACTTTATTAAAAATAGAAAAACTAAATCTTTCAACAAAAATTTAGAAAGATTTAGAGATAAAAATATATCTTTAAGTTTGGAAAACAAATTAATTAATGTTATTGAAAAATGGAAATGATTATTTTAATTAGTCCAAGTGAACTAGCCCTTGGGCATTTAAATGTATAAGCAATGGTCAGATAGGAAAACAATAGAAACTAATAGCAAATAAAAAAATCCCTTAGGAATCAGACCTCAATGAAAGGGTCTTCATCATCATGACATAATGTTGAGTTAATCCACAAAATTAATATAAAAGAAAAGGTTTGGAAATAAAAAAATCATTAGAGACAGAGATGTGTGATAGCAGTGGTGATACATGTTAGTGCAGAGTTGAAGGAGAAGGGATTGAAAAGATGCACTCTTCAATCCCTTCAGTTCTGCTAAAAAAAAAGAGAAAAATGACATCATTTTCTACATCGAGGACCAGCTAAAGTAAAAGACCTCCAGATGAATCAATAAAATGGCCAACAGCATAACGGTCTCACCAGGACATCAGGACAATTAATACTGGAACCCAAATAGCAATGGTTTAAAGATGAACTTTTCTAAACATAAGAAACATATATAATTAATGAACATTTCTAAGCAATAAGAACTTTAATTCTAAAACTTGCTCCATATTTAAATAATTGCAATAGAATCCTATCTGACCAGCTTTATTTATTAATAAGTAATTTTAATTTGATATATTTCTTTTGTAAAATCATTTCCATTTTTTTTTTGTTCTTTTAAGTTTTTATTATGATTTCTGTTTTTCATTAAATTAAATTATATAAATGTTAAACTTAAGTGGGGCATGAATGGCTATATAGATTTGTAAAGTTATATTAGGGGAGGGTAATCTTAGGTTATTTGTTTTGTAGTTAAATTGGGTCAATAGATTGGATACATTGGTGTAAATAGTAGATGTAGTACGAGATTCACTACGGGAAGAATCGCTTTATACGCGCACACCTCTGTTGGCCTATGGAATGTGATCGTAAGTCGGCAAAATGACTGCAGTCCTTTCCTATGGAGTTTTTTTTTATTGCTCTTCTCATCAGATAGATGTAGTATTCCTATCTGACGAGAGGCAATTTCTTCTCTTAACCTATTTTGTGCTGCCATATTCGTGTTACATTAAATGCATCAATATATCAAATGGATTGACGGTTTGACTGCAAACTTTTGGCCTACAGTTAAATAAGGATAAAATATTTTTTTTTCAAATACAAATCTATGTAGTCTATTCATACTCGACACTCTAAATAAAAATGCATTAAATTTAAGTTGGGTATGGATATTGCATGGATTCGTTAGCGCTTAATTATGTTGTGGTTTTCATATTCGGTTAAAATATATTAGTCATCGATGTCAATGCGACATCTTATGATGAATGCCATTGGGTTTCTTGTATTTCCTCTGCAATTGACATTATCAATGACTTTGTATTTTGATCGGTTATGTTTATTTTGAAATGTTTTTAACCATGGAATCTATGCAGCCAACCTATACTCAACATTATAAAACAAACTTTTATAAATACAACTGTGTGAACTTATAAAAATTTAAATCTAAAATAAAATTTAAAAATGTAGTTAAATGCTAAAGTAAACATACTAAGATAATAATGCTAAATTATATATATATATATATATATGTGTGTGTGTGTGTGTGTGTGTGTCAATAAATGTTTGTGTGTATATTACTGGCAGTGGCTTATTTTATTCTTTTTTATATATTCTTAGATAAAAATTTATTATAAAATATAAATCTCTGCTATTCCACTGAGCTAGTGACAATGGGCTAACTACCGGAATCAAAATATATAAAATAAAAAAATCTTTTTTTTTTACTTATGTATCTGTCTACTTTATAAATTTTCTAGGTTCAAATGCCTACTGGCGCCCTGTAGTGTAGATACATTAAGTCTCCTTTATTCTGGATCATTATACACTCTAATTAAATGTCATGAAATATATTTTCCACATAAATTAAGAGTAATAAGATAGATATTTATACAACAAAAATCCACCTATATACTGTTTAATATATAATATATAAAATTTATGTGAAATATAAATGTTGCAGCACACATACATAATTTAAAACACAAGAAAATTAATGACACTTCTAATAATCATCATAATAAAGTAATTGATTAATATAAAATAGAATAATTATAAATTTATTTATTTATTCACCTTATTTTTCAAGTAAAATATTAATGAGTAATTGTTATGATGCAATTCTTCTGGATTTTCACTACTTATAACAGATATATCCAAAAGTAATTTGCAGTCAGTAAATAAATATATAACATTTTAAATTGAAGTTTTAACTATTAAAATTTAGAATATAAAATGTAAATTTAAATTAAATTTAACTTTTTTTTATTTTTAAATATATAAAACAAACAATTGTCTAATTTATGATATAGTAATCAATTATATTTAAAAATACTCAAATAATACACCTATTGATATATGATCTGATCACTATCTTCCTATATGACACTTCAAAGTAACACAATAGTTTCAATGGCTATTCTGTGAGCTGTATTTTTACTTTGTTTTGCTTAGATTAGTAAATAGTTATCCAAAATAATGCAAATATTTATTCAGTTCCAATATTTTTGAAGTATTGAATTTTTATTCTTTGTTTAGTAAATATTTAATATCCTAATGCCATCATGATTAAACAGACACTGGACTCCATTTATGACAATGTGATGTAAAAAGAAACTGGTTTAAATCCTATATCAAAATATTCCATCAATATTAAAAAATTATATATGCAGATGGAAACAATTCTTATATACAGCAGTATGTTGTTAGCTTCTATATTTCATTATTAAAATGCTTTGTTCTCATATGACAATCATTTTTAGTATGGAAATATTATGACAAATTTTACAATAAATTAATTTTTATTTAACAAGTATTTAACAATGTGATTCACATTTCTGGTTAAATATAGTCCATCATTTTGTAGATTTTAAGCAAATACTTTTAAAATAAATTTAAAAATACATAAAAGAACTTAGGTTTGCTTCAAAAAAAGTCAGAATGTTAATGAGTGAATTCAAATCAATCAGTATAATTTATAACCTCTTACAATTAACATCATCAAAACTAAGGTCATGCTCTTTATTCACTCTTATACTGAAATCATCCTGTGTTCCATGCTTAGAATGTCTTTTACAATAATAATAATAAGAAGAAGAATAAGAAGAAAATTTATAATAATTACATATATTGTTTTCAAATATTAGTAGATTTTGAACATGATTCAGATTTGAATGAAATTAAAAGGAAAATAACTGATACACTTTTAAAAACTGCAACAAAAATAGCTGATAAAAAAAAGCAGCAATTGACCAATAAGTTTTTTACTGAGACTAGAAAATTTATAAAGAAAAGAAGGAATACAAAAATATATAAAAATTTGAATATCTCAAATTTTGTAAAATGGTGCAAAAAAGAGTTGATGATATAAGAAAATATAATTATAAACTAAGGAAAACTGTAGAAGAGAATAAAAGTCTCAGAGGGTAAACAACATTTTGGTATTGGTAGGAAACATATCTGCAATAAGAAAAAAAGATGAAACTATTATTAAAAATAGAGATAACATCATAAAATGTATAGAAGAATTCTATTAAAAATTATATAGTAATAAAAAACAAGTACCTCCTATCTCTATTACATCTTTTGAATTATCCCAGATTTTAGATGAAGAAGCAAAAAGCTCCAGGTAATAATGAAATTATAATCAATATATTAAAAGAAACAAGTTAAGAAATAAAAATTTTTTTGGCAAAGTTATATACCAAATGTCTAAATGATGAAGATATATCAGATGATTGGACATGCAATATTAATATTTAAAAAGGGTGATAAATAAGATATTGGAAATTTTTACCAAGATAATCACAACTCATCTATAGAGAAAATTGAATTTCAACCAGTCAAAAAATCAAGCTGAATTTAAAAGTTATTTTAACAGTAGATCATATCCAAGTATTGAGAGAAGTTATAGAAAGGACCAATGAATATAAGTTTTCATTATGCTTTGGATTTGTAGATTATGAAAAGGCATTTTATTCTACAAGCATTTCTTCAGTGATTAAAGCCTTAGATCATCAAGGTATAGACCCAGGATATTGTCATATTCTGAAGAATATTTATAAAAATGCAACAACAACAATTAGAGTACATAATGATACCAGGAATGTTAACATTGAGATGAGTGTAAGACAAGGTGACTCCATATCATCAAAAAAATTTTACAGCAGTGATGCAAGAAGTATTTTGTTGATTAAACTGAGAAGCTAAAATATTAAAAGTAAATGAAGATTATTTATGTCATTTAGATTTCACAATAATTGTAGTTGATTATGCAAATAATGCTTCAGATTCAAGAAATGTTACAAGAGTAATCAGATGAAAATAAAAAAGTAGGACTAATGGTTAATGTTAAAAAGACTAAAGAAATGTTCAATGGATTTTTTTCAAAAATGAAAATAAAGATTGATTATGAGAGTTAGAAAAATTTAACAACTACAAATACCATGATCAGATTAATACTACAGATAGAAACATAATAGATGAAATTAATCGTAGAATTAAACTTGGTTGGAGTAATTTTGGAAGAAATAATATTAAAATGAAATATTCCTATGTGTTTGAAAAGGATGATTTTTAATAAATGTGTTTTATCAGTTCTTATTTATGGATCTGAGACTTGGACACTTAATAAAAGAGCATTACAGAGATTCCATACCACTCAAAGAAATATGGAGAGATGCATATTAGGAGTAACAAGAAGAGATTGAAAATGCAATACATGAATAAGAGAACAAACAGGTATTACTGACACCATTGAAAAAATTAAAAAACAGGAGTTGGATTGAATATATTTCTAGAATAGATGATTATATATGGACAATCAGAATCTTAAACTGGATCCAAGAGATTGAAAATACCCAGAAAAATATCATGTGAGACAGATGAAATAAAATAAGAGTGTGCAGGAGTGATGTGGAGAAGGGAGGCTAGAGATCACAAAAGATAGATTGAACTTGGGGAGACCTTTATCTTACAGTGAATTGATAACATTTGATGATGATGGTGATATATAATAAATAAATATAATAACAGACTGTCTAAGACATTAAATATTCATATGTATTGTTTATAAACTACTACTTATGAATGCAATAAATAAAATACATATAATAAAGCAACAACAATAATTTTATAAAAGTCATCATAACTTTATTATTTACATATACGTTTTAAATAAATAAAATTAATCTATAATTTTATGTTGCAATAATAATAATTCATTTCTTGGTTTAATATTTTGTTGTTACAACAACCTATTTCAATGCTCTTATGCTATTATATTAACGTATTAAAACTAACTTAAAACATTATCTTTTTTTATATACTTAACATTCCACTACATACTAACACCAAATTTTTGTTGGCACAATATCTATTGATTTTTATACCTGAAGAAAATTTTAGGTAATTAGGCAGCAAAGTATTATTCTCTTAACATATGTTTATTTTATTACTTTGATATTCAGCTGCAACAATACAATATAGATTCCAGTAGAATGTTGCATCGCTTATCAATTTATAAAATATTTTATCAGAGTACATAACTATTGAAACTAAATTAATTGTAGAATAAACCATTATATTCTCCAATTTATTGTATTCACATGAAGCATGGACCTTCTATGAATGTAATATAAAGTTATTAGAATAATTATATATAAGGATGTTCCTAATAATTTGAATAATATCATGATCATAAAACCACTCTGTATGATCTTCAGCTGAGTTTTAATTTGTTAAATCTACGTTTAGTATTGAAATACAAGTATAATTTATAAATTTAACCTAGATGTACTTAAAGGGATTTGATCCCAGTCTTTTAAACCTCTACAGTTATTCACTCTGTCAAATATAACCAATACACATGAAGACATACATGTGAAAAAAATAAATGATCTCCAATATACATATTTCATCAGTTGGTCTGGATCATCATCTCCCATACATATATATAATCAGTGCTTGGGTTATATTATGATAGCACATCTACACACTTTAATGGATAAACCCTCCAACTCTTCAGCCAACCATATTACTGAAAATCTGATGATGGAATTCAAATCCCTTGATGATGCCAATATTATAGTCATACCCATACTGACTTCAAGTTAATCTGACCTCTCATATATAGGACCTTAATATGTCCATTTCAATACACAGAAGAGGGATGGCAGAATACAGTCTGAATATGTAATATTTGAAATGCAAGTATAATGCATATACTTAACCTAAATATATTTAAAGAAAATTTGAATCCAGACTTTAAAGCACCCATCAATTATCTACTTTATCTAATATAACAGATACACATGTTCAAGCACTGATCATATATATTTGGGAGATGATAATCCAGACCAACTGATGAGCACTGGTTCAGCATGAAATACATAGATTATTTATCTTTTTTTACATGTATGTGGTCATGTGTATTAGTTATATTGGATAGAATGGATAACTGTAGTGGACTTAAAATTCTGAGTTCAAATTCTCTTTAATTACATTTAGGTTAAGTATATACATTATACCACTAAACATCACATGATCAATATCTCATACTAGCACAATAATTGTTATTAAACAATTCAAAACAAAACAATACTCTCCATATAGTAGTGCCATCTTGTGCTAACAAGAGCAATCAATGGATGCCAGAAGGTTTGTGCATAACATCCCTATCTAGTGCCTACTCATCCAATATCCCCAGACTAGTTTCTGGCTTGTTGCCTTCATCAGTGAGGAGCCTTGGATCTGAGAGCACTGCACCTAGATCTTAGGATATAATGCAACCCTCCAGCACCCACCTTTTAACTCTATTTAACTACAAAACTATGAGAATGAAATTGAAAACACTATTAATATTTTCAATCCAAGCTCAATAGCTTATATAGTCATATGGGTCTGAACTCAGTTCAGCACCCATATATTTTGGTGTCTTTGGCTTTTTAGCAACCATAGCCACCACTATCCTATTAGGCAGGATTGGTGTTAAACCACTAAACATCACATGATCACTATCTCATACTAGCACAATAATTGTTAATAAACAATTCAATTCATAGTTTTGTAGTTAAATAGAGTTAAAAGGTGGGTGCTGGAGGGTTGCATTAGATCCTAAGATCTAGGTGCAGTGCTCTCAGATCCAAGGCTTCTCACTGATGAAGGCAACAAGCCAGAAACTAGTCTGGGGATATTGGATGAGTAGGCACTAGATAGGGATTTTATGAACAAGCCTTCTGGCATCCATTGAGTGCTCTTGTTAGCACAAGATGGCACTACTATATGGAGAGTGTTGTTTTGTTTTGAATTATATACATTATACTTGTATTTCGATGTTACATATTCAATCCATATTCTGTTGATTCCTCTTCTGTAAATTTAAATGGACATATTAAAGTCCTACATATGAAGAGTCAAGTTGACTTAAGATCAACATGGGCATTGGTATCACCTATAACTTTTAGCATTCCATCACCAGATTTTTAATGATATAAATGGCTGAAGAGTTGGAGGGTGGAGAGGATTGAAGCCTGTCCATTAAAGTGTGTACATTTGCTATCTTAATATAAACTGAGAACTGGTTATATATATGGTAGAATATGATGATCTGGTCCAAATGATAAGTGCTTCAGCATGAAATACATATATTGGAGATCATTTACCTTTTTCACATGTATGTGTTTATCGGTATCAATTATATGGAATAGAATGAAAAACTGTAGGGAGCTTGAAAGTCTTAGTTCAAATCTCCTTTAATTAATTCTATAACTGCAAAGTCCAATCTTGGTTGAAATGAACATATGGAAGAAAATAAATGTTAATAAACTTCCCCAAAAATATTTTAAGGTGAACTTAAGCATAGTTTTTATAGAAAATGCATATTAATTCAAATACATGGCAGGGTAAATAGAGAGCTATGATTAAAAAAAGCATTAAAGTTTTTTCAAAAAGTAAAGTTCATTGCACAGTAAATTAAAAGATAATATGGCAAGATTTAATTAAACATTCTAAAACATCAGCCTGATGATATATATGGTTATAAGATCATTGTATAGCCATTACAAAAATATTTAATTTTCTATTAGTTTATCTTTTTGTTTGTGATTTTTTTTCTTGAATTAAATGCCATACTTCATTATGTGTAATTGTTAATGATGAGACATTGTTAAGTAGGCATTAAAGTGCTATGCCTAATCATTGTTGATTCACATTTTAATATAATTTATTCCAGCATACAAATCCTAAAGATAAAACAGACGAAACTCTCCATACAGTAGTTCCACTCGGTGCAAGCCAGAGTAATCAATAGATGCTAGAAAACTTGTGCATAAAATCCCCATCTAGTACCTACTCATGGCTTGCACTGAGTGGCACTAATGTATGGAGAGTTTTTCCTGTTTTAATAACAGTCATAAGCAAGCATAAGAAATGGTGATTATGTGATATTTAGTGGTTTAAATCCTAAAAATACGAGATGAATTTTTAATTATTTCTTATATTATTAAGATACAATATGTTAAGATTATTAAAGAAACTACATACACAGTTGAGAAAATAAACATGTCTTATTAACATTACTTTTTTAAAAAAATTAGAACATATTGATAAATGAAGTCATTGACTGAGTTTTTTAAAGAGATCTAGAAAAAGATAACCTGCGAAATGTGTTGATAAAAAAATAGATGTGTGAAACTAGGATTAAAAGCTGAAATAAACTTAAAAAACCATCTTACACAATAATGATTGTTCAAAAAGTATAGATAGATAGATAGATAGATAGATAGATAGATAGATAGATAGATAGATAGATAGATAGATAGATAGATAGATAGATAGATAGATAGATAGATAGATAGATAGATAGATAGATAGATAGATAGATAGATAGATAGATAGATAGATAGATAGATAGATAGATAGATAGATAGATAGATAGATAGATGAGATAGATAGATAGATAGATAGATAGATAGGATAGATAGATAGATAGATAGATAGATAGATAGATAGATAGATAGATAGATAGATAGATAGATAGATAGATAGATAGATAGATAGATGGATAGATAGATAGATAGATAGATAGATAGATAGATAGATAGATAGATAGATAGATAGATGGATAGATAGATAGATAGATAGATAGATAGATAGATAGATAGATAGATAGATAGATAGATAGATAGATAGATAGATAGATAGATAGATAGATAGATAGATAGATAGATAGATAGATAGATAGATAGATAGATAGATAGATAGATAGATAGATAGATAGATAGATAGATAGATAGATAGATAGATAGATAGATAGATAGATAGATAGATAGACAGATAGATGGATAGATGGATAGACAGACAGATAGATAGATAGATAGATAGATAGATAGATAGATAGATAGATAGATAGATAGATAGATAGATAGATAGATAGATAGATAGAGAGAGAGAGAAACATGTACTTCTAACCTATTAAAGAAAAAAATATATGCCAAAAACAAAGCATCAGAAGATTCAAACAATAAAATACGTTTTTTTGCATTTAATTTATTCTTTTGGCAATAATAATTCATTCTATTGCTCTACTTAAATAATCAACATGCTATACTCACATCATCATCTATTTTCCATTGATTATTCTATAAGAGTTAGTCTGAAGTAAAATAAATTATAGCACCGAATAAGTAATAAAAAAGCGTAAGAAATATACCATCTGAATCTGAAAACAAAAATTCTTCAGAAGTTGATAACATTGCGTTTAAAAAAACAAGTTAATGTTTTTTTTATATTAATAATAATGTTAAACTTATAAAAGTAAGATAAAAAAAAGTTCTTCAAAAAATCATATTTCTAAAACTATATTTTAAATTTAAAAGCAAAGTAAAATCAATATATATCTTTTAATTTTATTGAAAATAATTAAGATTTTTTTTCCCGAGCAAAAATTTATGAATATTTAATTTCGTAATTGTTCTAATAAACTCAAGAAATTAACTTTCCATGTTTATGTAAAATTTTCAATAATATGAATATTTAATAAAAAAAATATTGTTTATAATACTGTTGGAAATCATCTGTAATCACGTGTTTCCATTATTATCTCTTTTTTTATTTTTGCATGAGTCAAATTATATTTTATGTTTAAATTCTGTGACCAAAAGACGGGTTTCTCAACCAAGACGAAATTTCCGACCAAATCTACTAATCTATATAGTTTGTCATATTCCATGATCTTTTTAATACAAATTTAAAACTAAATTCTAATAATTGCATCTTGATTAAATAATGAAGATGCATAATGAAATTGTATCTATATAGGACACCTTCAAGACTTTATTAATTATGGTTAATTAAGGTGAAAATCAATATCAAAACTACTGTTGATAATGGAACATTATAATAACATTTAATTATACTCTCTAATAAGATAGTATCTAGCAGCATTAACAAACCTACTAACTAGTCGGTTGCTATTTAGATGCAGGTTTCTCCATTTATCATATGTTAGTTCTTCAAGACTAAAGACTAGTTAAAAGCTTCTAATAAAAATATTCTTTGTCTTCATCTTCTGTTGCTTAATTTAATCTTAAGTAGCAATATTTTTTTGCATAATTGGTCTATGACAGCAAAATGATGTCTCTCTCTTGACCATTTGCTACATATATTCTCCAGTTTCTTTCAGAATGTTATAATGTCTCAGTGTATGATCTAGTTAATCTTCTAGTTTTCATTTGGGAGACAAGGTAATCTTTTCTTTCAGTCAAACATATAATCTTATCATTCAAGTTTTTGACAAGTTATTAGAAAATTTAAAAGTTTAAGCTGGATACCGTTTCTTTTTAAACAGTTCTTAAGTAAAATAACATTATCTCCAATAACCACACAAGCTGATTTATTAACTTTAGCTGATACAAACAACTGATATAAAATCATGAGTCTAATGTTTTGAATTGAAACTTCTAGATAAAGAATGCTGAGACATTAGATGGAACTTAAATACTTTTATGATAGTAGGTGTAAAAATTTTAAAGAAGAGTGTGGAAAGAGTTTTTAAAATTGCCCTTGTTATTGTCAAATGCTAAAACTGCCCCAAGTAGAAAAAAGTGAATCTAGTTTGAATAATTGAATAGAAATAGTTATTTACTAGTTTCAATATCGTATCCAATTTTACTATATAATAAATAATAAATTTGTTATATTTAAATGAATATATTCAGATATTAAATTTTTCAAAGAAAATAAGTATTACTAATTGAGCAGATTGAAAGTTGATTTGATTATCTATTTTTCCCACATAGTAATTGTTTGATTTCCTTTTCTTTGTAAAGAAGAGGGTTTAATGAATGAATAGTGATGCATATTCTCCTGAAGAATCTTTTTATCTTTCCTATTGCATTGCCCAATCCATATAATATTAACATCATCTATGTTCTTTATTACTTTTACAATGCTTTTTTTACCTCAGTAATCTTTTTCAGAACTTCTACTTATATCTCTAAATGATATTAATATTACTCAAGAATATTTATGAATGCAAAATCAGTGATTAGACTATTTAGTAATATTAAGATTAGCATTCTATATTTTCCAACTTTTAACAGCAGTTTTTCCCATCAATATTTAGTGAATTAACACAAAAAGAATAAAAATAAATGGAGATTACTTAAATAATGCTTCAAAAGTTCAAAAAATATTATACAAAACTTATTAGAGTAATGCAAATAAAATAGACAATCAGTATTAAAAAGACTAAAGTTCAATCTTTTTTTTTTAAAAGTAAAAAAATAAGATTTTCTAATAATGAATAATAACACTTTGGCCTGGTTATTAATGTGAACTGAGACATAATAAATAATAATAGAATTAAATTTAAATAAAATGGTTTTAATAAAAATAACTTAATATTAAATTCAAACATGTTTTTCCTTAGAAAAAAGATGCTTAATAAATGTTTTACTACTAATATGTCTGAGTATTAAACATTTGATAGAAAAATAATACAGAAACTTAATACTACACAGAGAAATATCAAAAGACATATTGAGAGAAATGAGGAAAAATTGAAAACAAAATAATACATAAATAAAAAAAAAAGAACAAATAGGTGACCTCACTGATAAAAAGTAAAAGACTAAAATAAATTTGTATATTTTTCTACAAAGAATATCAACAGATAAAGAAGTCAAATTAAATTCTAAATTTTTATAATATATATAAAGAGACTATATTTGAGGTTGATGATTGAGATAAAGAAGTTTGCTGATATCATATGGAGAAGAGAAATTATGGAGCAAAAAAATTGAATTAAATCTGCAGAAATCTTTATCCAATACTGGATTATTATTGATAAATGGTGGTACACATATTACCAGATAGTTTTTTATCTTTTGATAATAGATATTGAAAAATATATGTTAAAAGTTTGATATGAAATTAATATCAAAAGTGAATCTGATTCAATAGATATAAAACTAAGTGAATATGACTTATTCATACACGAGTCATTAGACTTTTTCAAATATTTTGTCTATATTGTTTTCCTGAAAGTTTGTGATGATGATATTTATTATATGTTGGCCTATTTCCATCATCTAATATTAAATACTGAATGTCTTAGAAAAATTTAACTTTATTTAAATCTTCCAATTACATTAATAGCACAAAGGTAAGTATATGCATAAAGATTTGAGAAGTATTGTTCTCCTCTCTTCTTTAGTTGTTACTGGCCTGACCAGTGACAGTACTATCATGGGAATTGAGTCTGGACTTTTATATTCTTGAATATTAAATTTTAAGGTAACAGTCTAACCAGAACCATTTAGTTGGTTAGTGTGTTACCTTAAAATCCAATATTCAAAAATTTAAGAGTCCAGGTTCAATTTCCAGGCTAATACTGTTCCTGGTCAGAATAGAAACACTTGGAGAAAAAAGGAGAATAATACCTTTTGAAACATTGTACATATACTAACCTGTGTCTATTATTAATAATTGACTATAATTGGAAAATTTAAATAAAATTATTTTTTTTCTAAAGACATTCATTACTTAATATTAGTAGATGGAAATAGTCTAATATATAAATACAATTTTAATGATATGTTTTACATATGTGTGGAGATGAAAAGTTTGTAGCAAAGCTAACTTAAACAGTGAGTAATAGTTGGCATTTCTTTTTAAAAAATAAAGAGTATAATCAGTTGTTACAAAAAAAATATTATGAAAACACTCTACAGCCAACATCCAAAGATTATTGAAATTTAGTCACACACATATACAAACTCAAAAAACAAAGATATATGCATAAGACAAAAATGTGATAATAAAATATATAAAGAATTCCAATCCATTAAGCTCATTAGGCGTTAATTGTATACTGCTGGTAGTTATATCTTTTCATTATAGGATATATTCTAAATATATACACAATTTTTTTTTAAATCCCTGATTGAAACTATTATAAATCTATTTTGTTAAAATTTAATAAAAATTAATTATTATTATTTAATTTGTTTGATCGAATTTATACATATTACTTCATTTTATAATTTATGAAAATTAAATAATTTATTAGTAATCAAAGAGTTTAAATAACTCTTGCGTGTATATATAGTAATTAGATAATAACTTAACGCATGTCAAGTAAAAATTATATGTATAAAAATTAAATTTTTGAACAAATTTTTATAATTGAATAACGATGACAAATCATCACGTCAACGACTAGATTTTTGCAAATCAGAAGATTAGAAAGAAGAATTGTTAAAAAAAAAAAATCATCTAGTTATGCCGTTTGCATGTCGTTCAAACCATACCAACTTGTCAGCATTACTTTGAAATAGAAATGATTGTAAGAAATTAATTTAGCAATATTGAAAACTTGTGGTTAAACAAGACAGTTTACTTTTTATGTCTTTTTTTTTTTAAATAAATCTGAAAGCACATAAATTTTAGCACTTATAAAATCAATCTGTTTCTTCATATGAATTTCTTTTTGATCTGCATAAAATACAAACATATACAGCAGCCACACGTAAATGAGTATAGCCATTCCAATTCTACTAAAAAAAAAGATTAAAAACCTACTCTAAAGATGAGTTTTGTAATGACGACATAATCCAATCTGGGAATCACAAATACGTTCACATATAGAAACATGCTGGTCCATTTTTCCTGTTTATTTTTGATTTTGTGATGTTATCTTTTAATTTCTTCAGAATAAAACTTTTCGTCCTGCAATACTTCATATCATGTTTAATTGTGGCAAATCTTCCCACTAGAAACAATCAACATTGCATCTCTTTATAAAATATTTAGATCATTCTTAAAATATAAACAAAGTCCATCTTTTCCATAAAATTCGGGTTCAAGTTTGCCACATAACACCTTTTACGAATTCATATATTAGTTCATTTATTTACACTTCTAATTCAATAAGCATATATTTTTAGAATAATGAATCTATAGTATAACATCTAGAAAGATGAAAAACATACTGTCTGTTTTTATGATCTTGCAATTGATTTTTACATTTCATGGGAGCATATTTAAATGAAAGTTTTCTAATGCTTTTCTATTGTTTTGATAAAGTGTCTAAGTCTCACTTCTGTGCTATAAATTGGGTAAAATACTATCTCTCTACATAACTAAGTTAGTTATTTAATAATTATTACTCTGTAATGAAGTATCTTATTATTTAACTTATTAGAAACAACAGCATATGGTTGTCTGTACTGCACCTCAGCATCTAAGTTTACTTTCATTTATAAAACTATCAAAACATTTAAATTGTTTTATATTTTTATGAGTTAAGATTTCAAGGTATAAGTAAAAGTTCTGAAGATTTCTGGGGTAATAGAAACTGTCATATTAAGTTGTAAAAAAGGCATTGTAAAAATAATAAAGAACATAGATGATAATAATTATCCAAACTAAAAATTACTGATTAAACATTAATTACTAAAGCAAATTCTTTTTATGTTGCATTAAAAACATTAATGACATTCTGTAGATCATATTTGAATTGACAAAAATGTCACAATCATCAACATATTGCAAATTCAGAATCCAAAAATTTGAAATTATTATTTTCATTTTTATTTCATTCAAACAAAAAATTTTCATTATCAAATCTGTATTATATTTTGATCCCTGTTATTTTAATCCACCTATAAGTAGTTGCAAAAACCAGTCATAAAAATTGAAAACAATGTTGCAATAAGATTATGCCCTTATTTAACATCAGTTTTCATACAAATATCCTAGATTTCCATTTGTATTAATAATACTTATTGAATTTTTTAAAGCAATGTTTATAAACTTGTTTAATTAATTGAATTAAATGCCATGACTAAATCAGTAAACATAATCTGTAAATCACTTTTTTGTTCCTAACTTTTTTTTTTGCATTTACATGACAACAACATGTATGTCTATAGTGCTTCTTGATTCTCTAAAACCACATTAAATCTTTGGGAGTGATAGAAAGCTATCTATTCAACAAAATCCATGAAAGTACCTTTTATGTAATGGATAATCATGATATTTCACAATAATTACTACAATCTTGGTTATTCTCTTTATTTTAAAAAATTGAAAACAAAAAAGCATTCTAAAAAATTCCAAAAATTTTGAAGTAGATTTATCACCATCACACTTTAAAAATTCTCCGATAATTTCATCACGATTTGTAATATTTCTGTTTGTAAGATTACAAAAGACTATTTTGTTTTTTCTAAGCTGGATATCTTTGCCTAAATCTAAATGAAGAGATAAAATGAATATGCTATTAATGTCATTATCTCAAACCTTTTATTATTATTCAAAATATGATTAAAATATTCTTTCTACTTATTCAAAATATTATTATATAACAGAGAACCATTACTGAATTTAATAAGAGTATGATATCATATTACAGGTTTATATGTTGTTTTTAATGCACCAAAATAAAAGGTCTAGAGTCATCACAATTAGCAAATCCACGTATTACTTTTGCCGTTTTAATCCACCAAATATTTAAAAAAAAATTTATCAGTCACTGAATTTGCCACATGTTATTCTAATAATAAGATCATTGCCAGAAAACCATTCCTGATTTTTCTTTTTAGTGAATCCAAGAATATAATTATTTATATCCTCAATACACTCTTTGAGAGAATTTCATGTCTTAATAACATGTTAATATTAGAAATCCAACATAACAATTTCGTATTTAATATTTACTAAAGGCAATAAACCTAAAGCATGTGCGGTTGAAAATGCGAAGGTTGAGACCTCTACAGGTCTTAACCACAAGCTTATGCATGAGACCTGTAGAGGTCCCTACTTTCACATTTTCAACTGCACATGCTTTAGGTTTATTGCCAAATAAATATTACTTACGTAATCAATGATGTGCCTTAAATAAATTTATAATTTTGTATTTAATAAATGGTGAAATATAGTATGTATAATAGATAATTCTAAAAAAATGAATATCAATTTTTGTATGAATATGATTGGACTAAGATGTGTATCTTGTAGCTTACTAATCTATGACTTATCCAACAATCTGCATTCCTAAGAGCTTGTGTAATATGAACATCTTTTGTATTCTGACTCTTAATAATAACGTAATCTATTAAAATACCCTTGTTTTGAGTGTGGATTTTTCTGACTAAAAAAGTATTTATCATAGTCGATTACACCAATTGAATTTATAACATTAATTTATTTCAAATAACCTTTAGACAAAGTATCTTATTTATACAATATGTGCATTAAAATGTTCAAGAAGAAGAAATTATTCAGCAATAAATCTTTCTTTTAATCCAGCAATAAATAAAAGCGTTTCTTCTCAAAATAAAATAAAACAAGCGTTCATACCATTTTGAGATAAATTTTAATACCATTAAACACTCATTGATAGAGTGAGGAATTACAAGAATAAAAATACAAACTTATACTTTATAACAAATCCAACCTGTGCATTCTTCTTTCACTGATAGATCTGCTCTTTTAAAAAAACTTGTAGCCATCTCTGCCTTCTCTATCAAACTTTCTTTTACTGAAAGATGAATTTCACTAAGAGCAGTAGTATCAATTTTAAATCTTGACAGCTCTTTAGTTACCACTGCTATGTTTTGTTTTGTCCTTAAAAAGTTTTCATTTATAATACTTTTAGTTCTACCACTGTCTCTGGCTTTATTTCTAATACTAATAATGCTATATCATTTCAATGACAGACCTACAAGATATTAAACCAGGCAAAACTCTCCATACAATAGTGCCACTCAGACTTGCGCATAAGATCCCTGTCTAGTGTCTACTTATCCAATATCCCCAGACTAGTTTCTAGCTTGTGGCTTTCATTAGTGAGGAGCCTTGGATCTGAGAGGACTGCACCTAGATCTTAGGATCTAATGCAACCCTCCAGTAGCCACCTTTTATCTTTACTCAACTACAAAACTATGAGAACAAAATTAAAAACACAATATTTTCAATCCAAGATCATTAGCTTATATAATCATATAGATCTGAACTCAGTTCAGTACCCATACATTTTTATGTCTTTGGTTCTTTAATAACCATAGCCACTACTATCCTATCAAGCAGAATTGGAAGTGGTGATCATGAGGTGTTTAGTAGTTACCTACAAGATGTGACAATCTAGTCAGATTGTGTGAGAAATGATCCTTTCACTTCTATGATATATCAAAAAAAAGAATTCCTAAACAGAAATGCCTAAAATCTTTGCAGTTAAAAATAATCTCAAGTCCAGTTTAAACTGAGTCATTAGTGATCTGGGCTGTATGTGCATGTGTACAGGGTGCAAAGATGCTTTATGGCTAGGGGGGCATGACACCAAGATATTCAATAAAATTTATATGTAAAGGAAAATGATTATATTTTTGAATCACTTCATTGTTATAAATGTGTTTTCAGTTTAAGTACTTTTTATTTAAATATGAGAAGAATACTTCTAATTGATTGATGTATTAAATAATGTTTTTTTAATATTTAGTTTAATGTTCAATTTTGTTTTAAATTGACTATTTTAATTTTTATATTTTTTTATTTAAATATAAGAAGAATACTTCTTTATTTAAACTTATTATGACAATTGCCTGAACCTCAAAATATATTTTATATATATTCTACTATTGTATTAATTGAACATGCTGTTGCCATTTTGTCACTATAATTAATAAAATTTATATGTAAATGAAACTGTTTACATTTCTCACTCACTTTTATTTAAATATGATAATTTATATAAAAAGTAACACGTTACTATTAATAATTTCTTTAAAAATAAAACTTATTTTAAAAATATTGCCTCATAATTACAGTAATTCTGCATTTGATAAAATTATTTTTATTAATCTAGTTTACATAGTTTACATGTATTAATCGGTTTAGACTAGCAGTAGAATGGCCATCTTGGGAATATGGGGTCCTGGAAATGATTTTGATGTTGTCTGGCACAAAATGTTTTTAATAACAATATTAATTTCTCTTTTATTTGTTTTAACGCCATATTATCTTTTCACACATTTTACTAAACAACTTTTCCTTGAATGCGGATTCTGATTTTTTCTCTGGCTAAAAACTTGTAATTGATCCATAATTCACACTATGGTTCAAATCTAAGAAAAACAGAATGCGTAAAAAACATAATTTTTACAAAGATATTATTGCACACTAAAATGTTTAATTCTTAACAAATTTCATGATAATGATATTATTTAATGCAATTCTTTTGATTGTAATAAAACCTCTGCACGATTGCACTATTGACAAAGTCTAAAAGTGTATCTAATGGAACACACCTACGTATTTAATTTTTTTATTGTTATGGAACATAACTTATGTGTAAAGTGTAAGGCATTTTAATAGTTTCTAAATCCCTAATTTTGAACTATATTATAAAATATGTATAATACAATTTAGTTATTAATAAGTGTTAAAAAATAATATAGTAGTATAAATATTTTATTATTGAACAAAAGCAAATGAAGCTGTAAATAAGTTATGAGTAAGAATTTCTTAATTAAAAGTAACTAATGGATTTTAAAACAAACAACTATTTTTAACAAGTTGGTGCTAATGAAGTGAAAAAGTCACATCAGCCATGTTATTTAAAATTAAATTAATTTGGTGGTCTTAATGAAATGTAAAAGTTATATCAATAAACAATGTAAATATGAAAATTTTAAATATTAGACTATACATATAATAAAGTAGTGGAGTAACATGTACATAAAATATTAGATAATATGTAAATATTTTATTATTAATGAAATATAACTTTGTTATTCGAAACAGTGAATACTTTTATGCATGAAACTACTTTTAACTATTTTAAACGATTGCTAAGATGCCAATTAAAGTTAATCTAAATACTAATTCAGAAAGAATAATGGAGTCAAGTCAGACTCTCTTTTCTCCTCATTACGTGGGATGGAGCTCAAAGGTGACATCTTCGAGAATCATACTCTGGCTGTAAATAATATTTTTAATAACCAGGTAGGTAAACTAAAGTTACTTATATAATATCAGGGCTGGTCTGAAAAGGGAAGAGGGACAACGCAATGTTTCATGGGTATGTGGTAGTGGAGGGGGATCTTTTAAATATGTTAAAAACACTTAGATATTTTAAAAAATAGCTTGTTTGCAGATATTTCCTATCTCTATTACAATTTTGCAAGATTGTCCAAAAGATAACATAAAAATCTGTGGAAGAAAAAATTCAAAATTTCAAATGTATTAAATAAATATTTTTGTTTTAAGGTGTTATTTAATAATCAAAAATTAATTTTTAAACATTAATTTGTTTTATTTTAGAATGTGTTTTAATCTCTGGGTTTATTTTTTTTTTTTTAGAAATAAATGAATAAAACGTAAGGTATTTACCGAACATGTTAAATAACTAAAGCCATATTTTCAAATGTTTTTTAACTTATAAATTTCATTTCATAGAATGGGGGGGGGGGACAAAATTTACCATGCACAAAGGTGCCTCTTATCCATGTAGTGATGCAGTTAGTGATAGTACGCCTTGAGGATTACAATTAACGACTATCAATCTATTAAGCTGTTTCCAGCAATGTTTTATGAATTTTTGAGAACCTGAGCTAAAAATTAAAAAAAAAGAGTTAAAATCAGAAATATTGTGCATATAGATAAAAAATAAAAATTTAGTTTACAAACACACAATTCCATTGGCATAATTAGTATAAGATTATCAATAACATCTTGATGACTGAGTTATACACTAATATGAAAGAAGAAAGAAGACTGAAAAAACTATTATATCTGAAATAATGTGACCTTTGATGAACCAGCATCCTACAAGGCAGCAGGAGGTATTCCTGGTCAGATACTGTTTACTTATTTTTCACAGTTAAACTTTACATCTAAAGATCATTACATTATCTGTCACCTATGGAACCTACCAGTATCTTGGGAAATAAATTTTATTAAAAGGGACTTAAGCAATGACAACCCACTATGCTGATGGTTATATGCTATTGCTCAATTACAATATTCTTGTTTGTTTAACCAATCTGACAACAAATAAATAACTTAATTGTGAAATGACCATATAAATAATACTTCTTAGTCATTTCCTTACATTTTTACTTTTTTAATTATTAGAATAAAAACTGTGTCCACTTTCTTGATTGTTATTCTCTTGCTCTTTCCATTTCCAACATTTGTTCCACAATATAACGAAAATATAAAGCCATTAGTAATTTCATTAATGCCTTTACATGTAAGTGAGTTAATATTAAAATTATTTACTCTCATGTCCATTACTTTCTACTCCAATGTGAATAAAGTGTTTCATTCATATTAAATTTCTTTCTGCTCAATGCTGCAGTTTTGATCCAAATAATACAGCATCAATATATTTAAAATCATAGAGATATTCATGACTTTTAGCCTGCCATTTAGATATGCATTTATTGGCCAATACCTAAAACAATTCTGAATTAATCTGAATTTTTTTAACACTACTCTGGTGTTCAATCCATGTTGCATAAATAGTAGGTTTAGATACAATAACTAAATTCAATCATTGTTGCATGTAAAATAAAATGATAGTTCAGAACTATTCTGATCAAACAAACATTTGGTTGTTTTTTAAATATCCATGCTATTTTTGAAAGAATTTTAATCTAAATTTTATTTTCCATATTCCAACATCTATAAAGTAACTTGGATAGTAATACTACTCATATTCCTTTTTTATATCTTACATAACATCTTTATTTATCACTTTTAATCTGACTTGGACAGATATAAATCTGTGATATAACTGTTTTAGTAAATGAGGGCCCTTATCAGTGATAACCATACCAGAAAAACAATATATGCCATTTTTATGCTTTTTTAAATATACAATAACATTTTTATTATCAGATGTCTTCATAACATCAAAAAGTTTGTATATTTTCTATTAGTTTCAATATTCACTTTATTTTTAACTTTTTAATTTTCACTTAATAAAAGTGTTCAGCCTTACTATAAGATGTGATATGTTGGACTATTTCCATCATTTATGAGTGAATGTTGAATGTATGGAAAATTTTAAACTTTCCAAATACAAACAACTTGTTAGTAATATCACATAAATAGACAATACAAGTTAGTAATTACACAATATTTTAAGTAGTATTATTCTCCACTCTTGGCCTATATGTACAGTGACAATATTCACTTAAAAGTTGAACTCGCACCTTTAGATTTTTAAATATTGAATTTAAGGCAAACACTCTACCAACTGAGCTATTCTGTCAAAAAATAGCTCAGTTGGTAGAGTGTTTGCCTTAAATTCAATATTCAAGAATCTAAAGGTGCGAGTTCAACCTCTAAGTGAATATTGTCACTGTGCATATAGGCCAGCAACACCTGAAGAAGAGTGGAGAATACTACTTGAAACATTGTGTAATTACTAGCCTGTATTGTCTATTTGTGTATTATTTCTAACAAGTTGTTTATAGTTGGAAAGTTTAAATAAAGTTTAAAATTGTCCATACATTCAACATTCATTCATAAATGATGGAAATAGTCCAACATATCACATCTTGTTCAGCCTTACATTTTTGTACTATCCTAAATCCACAACTACTTCTTTCAACTATACAATTTTTAGTCAATTAAATTACGAATAAATTTGGTGATAATGCCTTTTATTAAAAGGTAAAAGACCTTTTAATAAAAGGCATTATTAGCTTTTATGTCTCATAGATATTTATTCACAACAATACTTATTCCTTAAAAATCTTTCCCTTATTCATCATTTCCATTCATATTAATTTCTTTCCAGATAAATATTTTTTAAAATCGACAACCCATACGTAATGTTTTAATAGTGATTAGTTATATCATTACTTTACCATAAAGCACAGCACAGAAGTCAGAATTCCATAAAAATAAAAAACAACAACAATTACCTCCATTAGTATGTTTCATCTTGAACTAAAGAGATCCATATACAAGATTGGACATGTAATAAAAAATATATTATTAGAATATTATTTTTCATTGTAAGATTTTTGATGACAATAAATTAAAGATGGATACCTTCATATTAATACAGCCAATGGAAGTTGCTCAGCTTTCTTTCATTTACATATATTTTAGATCTGTTTTTATAAAATATTTATCATTATTTAATTTTGATTGTGTATTTATTATTTTCAATAGTTTCTGCAATTAAAACTAGCTTAAGCTTTGTCACTGCACCCTCACATAATGGTTTTGAATTTTCAAATTTGCAATATCCAATTTTAGTTTAAAAAATTTTAAATTTCCAGAAATCTATGCTGTCTGCACATGCACTTTTTACATCTTCGTTTTCATCTTTTTTTCTAGTTTCTGTGATAAAAAATTGACAATTTTATGATAATTTTTGTAATAAACTAACTTGAATTTTTTTGCCTTTCTCTCGGTTTTTTCATTTTTAACCGAATTGTGTTTACATGAAATTTATAACAGAAATAAATGCAAGATTTTACAGATTCTAGTGAAGACAGAAATTTTCCCATAAGTGAGCTTTGGAACTTGAATGCTTTTTGTAGCAACTCTTTTGATGAATTGTGTTCCAATGATTTAGAATTAGATGTAGGAAGACTAAACAAGAAATGTTGTAATACAAATGCTGCAGCTCTGCCTACTCTGGGCCCATCTGCCCAATCAGATCTGAACAAGTTGTCAGTGAACATTATCCGGTCAAATTTTACTAAATCTTCCAGGCTCAAGCTTTCCACTATTAGTGAGTATTCAATTTTAAATTCTTTAAAATTATTATTTGATAAAAAAATATATGAAAAAATTATTATTGAAACTAACACATACACTGAACAAAAAAAGCTCATGATTGAGTGCATTTATCATAACATGAATTATCTGCATTTTTTGGCACGAAAGTGGGCATTTCCTCCATATGTCCAGTACATGAATTAGATGATATCTGGAGTTCTGATATGAGACTAAGACAATCATATTTTGCAAATATTATGACCCAATTTAGATTTTATTCAATATTGTCTGTCTACATTTTAATAATAATAAAAATATGACAGTTGCTAAACATAAAGATTTTGACAGAGTATATAAACTTAGGTCAATTCAAATCCATAGAGAGGTAGCAGTTGATGAAACTATTACTAAATTTACTCATCATAGTATCATAAATTAATATGAGCCCTCAAAACCTATAAAGTGAGGATTCAAATGGTGGACATGTGCAGATAGCCATAATGGATGTTTCTCACATGGAGTTGTAAACAGGCCAAGATATAACTGCAGATGCTGGACAATGTCTGGGTACTCTAGCTGTTTATTATCATAAAAGTGATAGGTGACACATCTCAAACATCACAACACTTCTGTAGGAGTGTCAACTAGCATGCCAGTTCTGCCAAGCTCTCCCCATAAGTAACTCTAATTAGTAAGTTGTACTTGGATTTGGTTGTAGTATTATTTTAATTGTAAGCTATCATTTTGTAGTAATCACTTGATTTTATATTTTAGATAATTCAGTCTAACAAGATGAAGTGTTTGCTGCAAGCTGACAGATAGGATAAATAATAATAATACATTGCACTGACTCTAAACCACTAACTTATGTATCTCAAGTTTATCTCTATAATGAATTTAACATTTCATTCACTTTTTATTTTGTTTTGTATATAGTGACTATTTTAGTAGTAATTTTTAATAAATTACAAACTTTATTGAAATTCATTATTATAATATTCAAATTATACTATTTATTGATTAATATTAACTACTTGTTATTAGGGATGACATATTCATTGCAAACCTCTGTATGGAAAAACACTTTGAAGGACTACTAGGAAAATGAAAAGTACTAATATCTTTATTCTATGAAGTGTTCAAGTGATGGATTACCTTAGGTAAGTGTTGTTATATATCAATTTATTGGAAATTTAATGACAAATGCAAATAATTTATTAACAAAAGTATAGTTTTCAAATTAATGCATGAAAATTTAGAATTTATGAAACAATATGAAAATATTTTTAGAAATATTAAAATTTTGTTCCTTTTTATTACTTTGAATATCAATGGCTATATTTTTCAGCTTAATTACATTCTTTAGTGTTTTATCTGTCAAACAATATATTGTACCGGGTCGAACCACTGAAACCACCTACTTATACGTATATATAAGTTTTGGCCGGTTTCAAACTCCTTCATAATACATTTTATAATATTATAAAGGTTACGTGAACGAACCGGCATGTTCGAGCAAAATGGGAGATCTTATTAATAGCTTTAACTATCAACAATGGCCCATCTCGGCTGCTAGATTCAAACCCCTACTATCCAAACACTTTATTTGTTTCAGAGTAAACTCCAGGCGCCAGCTATCTATTCAAAAGAATAAACAATGTCTTTGGTCAGTAGGCTCATAATCCAGTGCTCGAAACCATCCCACAAACTAGCCCAGTCTAATTTTAATCTGTAATAAATTATACAAAAATTGGGGGTGGAAATAATTAATAAACAGGTTGGTAAGAAGAATTGACCGACAAATAAAGTTTAAGTTTAAAGAAAATTTATTTTAATCAACATTAATTAAGTTTAAAGATAATTTACTAACTAACATAAACACATTATAAACATTTTATAAATTCAATTTTAACACACACACATTTTTAAATTAACACATGATAGTATATTTTATGAAAAAAGCAAAAATAATCTTAGACATTTTAAATTATCTCACATTCGCAAACATAATAATAAAGCATTTATAGCATTTGCAACTCACAAACACATATCAATAGTTCATTTTAAGTATGATAGAGTTCATATAATTTGAATCTTGAATATTTACGGATTACAGTGGTGACTACTACATGTAAATGATAATAATAAAACATATACCTAGGATTTTTTTTTCTTGTCGTTGGCTACTTCTGCTGCTTCTGATGGATTATATCTAACCGGTTAGATTTTGTTTATTGAAGAGAATTTATGGTAATCCGTTGGTTTCTTCTTGGAGACAGCTGCACGTTTTGACGGAGGGTTTCAGAGTTGTTATGCCGACATTATTTCACAGGCAGGTTGTGATGATCTTGTTGGACTTAAAGGCTGAAGCACAAGCATATATTTCCAAGGCCGCTCAACAGTCCATGTTGGTTTCTGTATACATAATAGAAATTGTACTGAAGCAAACTGTCACTGGAAACTAAACTGAATTGCAAACTCAAACTGAATGTCCGATAAAATCTAGCTATTTATATCTGTGAATTGTTTTCATTTTTATATCCTCTGGGAATAAGTGCAATAGGTGTTGTCAAAATTCCTGGATAACTAATCCTATGACAATGTGTTTTTTGATTGATTGTTTGATTAGTAGTAGCTATTTTAAAACGTGTTGTTTTCATATCTTTAATTAGTAGTCCACCACTGTGTTTTTAAATACATTTCATTTCAATATTTATTTATTTTTTTTAATATTATTCTAACACGCATTTATCTTATTAATGAGCTAACATTTATTTCTATTTACCATCGCACATATATACACATTTATTCTACTAAACTGGAATGAAAAGAGATTTTTAACTTTTAATTTATAATAATAACACTCTTTCTTTTATAAACTCTTAGTTTGTTTTTTTTTTTATAGGAAAACTCCCTCTCCCCTCTTTAAAGTAATTAATTGTAACTTTCAAATTATTTTTTCCGAAAGATTTTGATAATAATTTTTATACAAAATTATTTTATATACATGTGCCAATTTGGCATTGGCACAATATATTACATCATTTTTGAATAATACAAGCTTAAGTTATTATAAAATTTATGGCTTAGCATATGTTTTTAAATATTCAATATGGCTGCTTCAATGATGAAAGTCTTAAATTTGAAGTTCAACTATATACCCTACTTGTTAGAAAAATCAAGCCTTATTTAAATCTTAGCTTAAAAAAAATAGAGTATTCTTTTATTTGCAATTTTTCTGGCAGTAGAATGTGGACCTATTCATTTGTTTTGACAGACAATGAAAATTGGTCAGCTTTCTTTTATTCACATATACCTTAATGCTGTATACCAGCTGCACTCTATATCTATATATATATATCAATATAAAACATATATATATATATATATATATATATATATATATATATATATATATATATATGATGCAGTACTTTTTATTATGTGTATTCCTACAGATAAACAGTATATATTTATTCTTCAGAAAAGTGACAGACTGAGTAAGCTAGTTTCTTCTAAATAGTAGATTGGCTTCTTGTCATCATCAGAAAAGGTATAATCCAGGTAACTTGGCCTGTAGTGATATCCATTCAATCTCTATGCTGTCAAATACACATATATATGAGCTATGGAGAATAAAAAAAACTGGGCCTTGATTTCATGTAAATCCAAACAATGCCATTGTTACATTAATAAAAGCAGCTTGATCTACTATCTTCATAGTAGTTTTGCTATCACAATTTGTAAATATTTAAAGAACTTTTTGGACTATTTTTAAGATGTTTATAATTAATCAAGGGCAACCTGTCAAAGATGTGACATTACTTTTTGTAAAAAAAGAAAAAAAACTTTTATGAAGGACTGTCAAAGAATTAATATTTTTTAAAAAAGTAAAATGAAAAACTTTTTTTTACCATTATTTTTATATATACACACTTACGTGTGCATTTACATATTATTAAAAATTAATTGAATTATTTTATGTCTATTACAATTCAAATATGTTCATAAATTATTATACCACATGTCTGTGTGCTTATATGTGTGTACATTTTACAATCTTTGATATATAATTAATTGTGTATTATGAAAATGTTTTATGTTTATTTTTTTTATAAATGCTAGTGCATGCACACATTTTCATGTGCATACACATATATGTTATATGTATTAACAAAATGTGATAACTTTTTAATCATTATATGACAGTTCTCATATGTTACAGCATGTCTGTGTGCTTATGTAGATAATGTCATGTAGACACATATATGTTAAAAACAGTCATTATAATTATAAAATTGAATTTCATTTTAAGGTTTATGCTAGTTCAAATAGGTTCATAAATTATTACATCATATGCCTGTGTGCTGATATATAGGTATTGAATGTAAACCTATATATAAATTATAATATAATAGTGAATTACTTTTTAGTATTAATCTTTCCAAAATGCAGACTAATGCCTCTTACTTTTCAGCATTTTTTGATGTTTTCTTTGTCTCACACATCAACATACAATATATGATAAAATGTTTATTACTTATCAGAAAATAACAAATTTTACTTTATTTGATATATATATATTTATTTTTACTACTGATATAAATCTTAAATGTTCACATTTTGTTTCTGTAAATATTAAAAAAATAAGATTGCAATCAAAACAAAAATGTTACACATCATTGTTTCTAAAAAGATTATTTTCAGTTTATAAAATCAACAAAATGTTTCTTAATTTTTATTATTTTTAAACATTTGAAACCAATAATTATTTATTTCTCTTATATCTAACAAATTATGCTTTAAATGTTTAAATTTTTTGAATATTTATTGCAAAATTATGATATTTTCTTTACTCGTAAATAAAGTAAATTGTTTATGTCATAGCATGTCTTCTAATTTGCTTCAGGCCATATTTACATTGGCTGCAAATATAATGTTATATTTTTGAAAATAAAACATTTCAAGTCAAAATAAGTTATTAATAATTTATATTTCTTGATATCTAATAAATATAGTGTAAATTATTTTTAAAAAATGTCTAAAACCATAATAAATTTGCAAATAAACATGTTTTTGCATCATTGGAAACTTCAGTGTTGTAAAACACCAAACATTTTACAGCCTTGTCAACAGACAATGACTGAACATATCAGGAAGAGGCTTATGTCTATTGTTATAGTGGGATTTTTTAATTTCATGCTTTTTTGCTCAATTTTTAGGGGGAAATTTATTATAATAAAATATACTGTTGTACATGCATTTTAATGTATAATACTTACAAAAAAATTCACCAGGGGGGGGTGAATTGGTGAAAACATGAAATAATTTGCCAGGAAGGAGCAGAGGGTTAATCAGAATCCGAGAGCTTAATTTAAATGTATAGCCATATTCAGCAGTCCATAATTTAATTTAATTGTTTTTAATAAATTTATATTTCATTGTTTAAAGTTATTCCAGTGAATTTATTTAATTCTGAAATATTATAAATTATTATATTTTGTATTATATCTCTTGTTCACAATAATAAGCATTTTTGTTCCTCAGCTAGATTTGTGAAAAACAATCTATTATAAAAAAGGCATTTATATTTACTGTTTATGGTCATACAGTTGATGATGATCCTGGATTCATGCAATGGGTATATACTTTAAAATTCACACACTACATTTTGTTTAATCTAGTATTTATTAGAAATTAAGTTTATAATTGGCCAGTACATTAAAGGTGCCAAATGGCCAAAGCATTGATCAAGATCAGCATGTTTTAGTATCCCAGCATTATTTTTATTGTTATATTATTATGGATTAGCACTTAAGTTTGTGCATCCAAATTATTGTTCAAATAATGTACCCTAAACTGGCAAGGAATAAATAATTATTCTGGTCTATAGTAGACCCAGTTCAAATCCAGTCATAAGGTGGATTATTGATTTATTTTTATTGTTGATCATTCCTGATGATGAATAATCATTGCTCTTGACTGTAATGCTGGTGAATTTAAAGTCAGTTCTGTGATAATCTCTCATGATCTCTTATGTGCATTTCTCCCTATATTCATTTCTATTTAACTTTATATTTAAATTTGTAGTAACTGGATTTGATGATGATGAATGCCATCACCTTAGATTCACTCCAGTTTTTCTGTACCATTACAATATATATAATGTAATAATCAAAAAAGCAAGTCATATATTGTGTGATTTGTTTTAAGCTTGTATTACAGATATGTAATGTTCGAAGTGTAGCAATAGCTTTTATTGCTAAATGCCACAAAAGAAAGCAATCAAAATCTCTATCTAAAATAATCCCTATTCTCAAACTGGTTTCAAGCTTTTGGCTCACCTTAGTTAGGCACTACAACATTCAGGTACTAGATACAAAATACCCAACTCAAAGTCAGCACTTAACTAATATGTAACTATTAAGTAGAAAATCTGAAAATTTCAGGTATGTAAATGTCTTTAAATCCTACTATCTAATTTAAATAGTTATATGGGTCTGAAAACACTTCAGCCTCACCATATAGTTCGTTATAGCTATTAGTATGCTACCTATATTACATATTTGTAATACAAGTTAAAACAAGTCATGTGATATATGACTTGTTTTATTGATTATTGGAATTTTGCCCTTGAGGCTTTGGTAATGTTATATTGCTGAGGCTATTAATATATTTAATAATATACATTTTATACAAATATAATATACAAATTTATTTTAGTCTTCTACTTTTTATCAATGAGGTCACCTGTTTGTTTTTGTTTTTTTACTTATGTATTATTTTGTTTTCAATTCCTCCTCATTTCTCTCAATGTAAAATTTATTTGCATCCTGATAATTAAAAGTATACCATGTTTAAATATAAAAGACAATCCTATGTATTTCAACATATGCCATATGGTTTGGTCAATATCAGGATAAGCTTAATTTGCTATTTGACTCAAATTTTGTCAGTGGAAATTAAGAAAATGATTGTAATATATGTATATGGTATAGTGATAGCTTTAGAAAATGTGGAAGAACATATACTGCACTTATATTCCTTCTTAAGGAATGTCAGAAGATAAAAAATTAACTTAAAAAAAAGATGATTGCTACAACAAAAGTAACATTGTTGGGACACAGTAGGGATTGATAGGATTAAACCCCATTTAGATAAGATATCTATGATAAAAAAAATTCCTATTGCCAAAAATAAAAAACAGCTTCAATCACTTTTTGGGGTTTGTAACTTTTATCATTTTTATGGGAATTTTGCCTATGATATTATTAACCTGTCTTGTTTATTAAAGAAAGAACAGAAATGTAAAACCTAAACTTACTGAAAAAATGAATCATGTTAAAGACAAATTCTGAAAGAAATTAATATTAAACTATTCAAATTTTGATGACCCATTTTGTATGCAAATAGATAGTAGTGGTTTTGAATTGGGGTTGTGTTATTTCAATTAGACAAGAGCATAAACCTCATGTTTTATATTTTTATGTATGCAATTAAAAGGGGCAGAGCTATATTAGTGAACCATAGAGAAAGAAGCTCAGGCAGTTGTATGGGCTTTTATGAAATTAAAGCAGTTTTTGTTGGAATCTCAAGACATTGAAATTATGGATCACAAAAGTTTAGAGTTCTTAAGTCGCAGCTACTTGAACAATAAAAAGTTAGCATGATGAAGATTACTTTTACATCAGTTTAGTTATTCTGTGCAGTACTGTCAAGGAAAAAATGATTTATTACCTGGCATATTTAGTAGAAAACCTGTCAAGATAGAATATTCCCATTTAAATTTTAAAAATTTATATATCACGGCAATGTTTTTAGTTATCGATCATTCCATTGCAAATGATTTAAGAAGTCTAAATGAATATCAAATGCAAACCCAAAGTTAAAAGTAATAATTGCACAATTTCTAAAATATTATAAACCTCTTCTAGATAATAATCTAATAAGTGAGAGCAATCTAACTTATTTCAAACTATCAAATGAACTGTTGATATATCAGGTAAATGAGAATAATAATAACTCATGAAAAGTTTTTGTTCCTAATTGTTTAAGGGATCAAATAATTTTTGTGTCCACTGTTTGTAAGGACATTATGGCCTCAGAAAGGTGGAACATGTAATATGTAAGCTGTTCTACTGACCAAAGATGTATGTTACTATACCAAATAAATTCTGATCATGCAAGGTTTGTTTGAAGACTAAATTTATAAATCAATTCTATGCTGGTAGATTTCAACTTATTCTTCCAGATAAACCAAATAAAATTTTAGCTATCAATTTCTATGGCCCATTACCATCTTATCAGCATTTTAAATTCATATTGATAGTATATGATATCTCTTCTAAGTATGTCTCTGCTTACCCTATACAAAAGGTAGATGCTCAAAATGTTATCAGAAATTTATTTAATTTCCAATTCCCTTTAATTTGTAAAACTTAAGGCTATTATTATGGAACATGCTATCTCATTTTTATCATTGAGATGAAAAAATTTGATGAACACTCAGAATATTAAACACATCTTAATTTCCATCCAAAATCGAAAATACAATCCTTGTGAAAGAATTATGAGGGAGTTAGAAAGATTATTTAAAGTTTATTTAGCAGGAAATAATGCAGAATGGATGAATAAGTTGAAAGAGGTTATCAACTATATTAACTTGATGCAAAATAAGTCAACCCATTTTACTCCTACATGTTTGCATTTCACTTAAGATCCATTTTTAATTAGGACTTCCATGCTTGTAATTATAGAAGAGATTGATCAGGAATATGATAACTCAAAATTGAAAAGAAATATGGTAAAAATGGGTCATAAGAGACATCCTATGGACCTCAATTACCAAACCTCTTTAAATTACATGATTATGCGCTTTTAGAACTCCCCTTGTTAGCAACCCATAGGAGAATAAATAGAGGGTCCCTTCAAATCTGTAATAAAATAGAATAGAATGCTTTTATGATAGATGCTCCTGATGGGCCAAAAGGCACATATAATGGCTGCAGTCAAAGACCAGAACATCTGGAAAATTAATTGCATTAATGTAAGTTATTCTCCTATTATTCTTTTTTTAATTGTTTTAGTAGTAATTGAAGTTATGTGTTGTAAATATTAGGTGTTGAAATATCATGAGTAGCTAATAGAAATTTGTTGTTGAATTTATTTAAAGTTTACTTCTTGAATTAAAGAAAAATGAATCATTTTGTAAGTGTGAGGGATTATGATGATAATTCCCATCATGTTATTTTAAAAAGTTTGGTTAAAGAATTGAACTCAATTTTTTTTGAGTAAGTAAATGCTTTGTTTGAATAATGTTTCTTGTTATTAATAATTGAAATAATAAAATGTCAAAATAATAAAATGTGTTATAGATCAGATCAATATTATTAAAGGCCATGTTTTTTTTAAAAAATATATAATAAAAAAACTAAAGAAGTAAATTAACATTCATAAATAAATAAATCTTTATTATGTATTATAGCATTTACTTTGTGAAAAGTATTGATCTAATGCATTAGATTAAATATAAAAAACATACAGTAATATTTGTTGTAAATTCGTTTTTATTATTGTCTTTTTTTAAAAAAACTAATCAGTTATATATAAGTTTTAACAATAGTTTGTTTGTCACATGCTGTTAAATCCTTTGTCTAACAAAACAGTTGACTTGTTGTTTTTACTGGGGATAGCAGTTAAACAAGGAGCTATCTATTCTTTTCTTTTCTATCTTTTCATTAAAAGAATAAAATTTTACTCAAGTTGCTGTTAACAGAAAAAATAACAGGCTGAAAGAAATTAATTGAAATTCTGAAGCTAACTTTATATCAGCTGTCAAAATTGTCATCTCATCAAGGTATTTCAAAAGTCAAGAACAATATTGTTTGATAATATCAACTATCAACAAGCAATCACCATCTTCTTATTTATTAAGGTTAAATTACCTCCAGGTTTTACACAGGTACTGGTATTCAGTATTCCTTCAAGCCTTTGGTAATTAGTGGAAACTTCTAGAAGAATAAAAGTAGAAGAAAATATATTAAAAAACTTTTCATTTATTTATTTAAAAAAGAATGTATATGTGTGTATAATAATTTTATCAGTGCATTCAACAACAAAAAAAATTATAAAAAAAAGAAATCAAATTTGTAAGTCACTTATAAACATATATATTATGTTCTTTATGACATTGATAAGTGAAACAATCTCATGAGGTAATTTGAATTTTTATTTACTATTATTGTCAATAATATTTTCTTTACAAATATATTAATTTTAATGAAGTTATATCCATTTAATAATGTGATAATGATTATGGAATCATACAATACACTTGTTTGGAGGTCTTGGTAAAGCTCCATCTATTGATCATTAATACAAGTGATAGCAGGTTTTTACATATATAAAACTTGTTTTTGTTTTTCATAAATGTACCTTTAAAGTTTTCTTGCAATGATATAGATTGCAGAAGCTTTCACTATGTGGAGAATCTGAACTGATATCAGACCCATATAGCTATCTAGTTTGATAGGCTGAGTTTGAAGACATTTAGGTGTCTAAAAAATGCATGCTTGCAAACTGATAGAAACGTTTTGCATAAACGCTTGGAGTTAATATTTAGGTCTAGTTTCTAACTTCTATCCCTCACTGATGAGAGCAAATCAGCTTGAAATCAGCTGATCTGAGGGTGGAGCAAAATGAAAACGACAGTGAATATTGACTCTGACGTTTATGTAAACAAATACGCTTGTTTGGAGGTCTTGGTAAAGCTCCATCTATTGATCATTAATACAAGTGATAGCAGGTTTTTACGTATATAAAACTTGTTTTTGTTTTTCATATCTATCTATCTATCTATATATATATATTAGATTACAGATTGAATATTTTGTTATACTCCTAACTTAAGAATATGAAAGTTGCTTATATCAAAACAGAGTTATGAATAACCTGATTTTTTTTAGTACATATATACATCTAGTTGTAAAATATTTTTGACAAATTATTGCTGGACATGCATTATAATAAAATGAGGCACTGCATAAGTTAAATATTTATGTAAGGAGCATTAAGATTTTAGGAATAGTAAAGTAATGATTTGATCAATCATTGCAAAACAGATTAATTTATAGATTGTTAATAAAAATGATAATGATAGTTTATTCCTAATCCTTATTATTTTATAATATTTGAGAAGTTGTGGTAATTTTATAAGTTATAGGATCTATATACATGAACATCTTGACATTAACATATATATATATGTGTGTGTGCATGCCATATTATTGTTACTATTTGCGAGATATTCTGTGTAGTGATATACCGCAAAATAGTAATAATAATATGACATCTTTTATCTGTGAAAATATTAGAATTATATATATATAAAATGTCAATTAATTAAAAAACTATTGTAATATTGTTACATATATGTCACTAGATGGAGCTTACCAATAGCTCTAATCAAGCTTTATTTTTATAAGTGCTGAAAGAGAAGGAATTCAAAATCTCTATCATTAAGTCCCTACCTCCAGATCAATTGGTTTTGAGCTTATGGCTCACCTCAGTGGAGGACTGGGATTCTAAAAACTAAATCTAAAACTCAAAAGTCAGCACTTATAAAACATGTTTCCATCAATTTGAAAGTCTGAACTTTTTAGACACATAAATATCTTCAAATCCAACTTTGCAAACCAGATAGAGATTTTAAATTCTTTCTCTATCAGCACTTATAAAAATAAAGCTTGATTAGAGCTATTGGTAAGCTCCATCTAATGATCATTTAAATGCAAGCTTAAAAACAAGTTATGAAATTTATGACTTGTTTTATATATATATATATATTGCTAAGCATGTTTAATAATTTTTTTTAAATTAAAAATAAAAAATTGTTGATTTTAATTTTTAAAGTCAGACTTAGTATTTTATTCAATATAAGATTACATTTGCTAGTTTAACATATTTAGGTCATTTGAATATTAATTATTTACTCTTATTAAAATACCCAGAGATATGAAAAATTTTAATATTAACACTTTGCATGCCCAATTTGTTTAAAAGCAAAATGGCTTGACATCACTTTAAATCGGTCACTTTTTGTACTACAATTTACGATTTTGGGCTCATTGTAAAGATTAAAAAAAGTTCTGTAAGATGCTGCCCTCTCTTGAATTATTTTACAAGTAAAAAATCAATAAAAATGACCTTATACATCAAACAAAAAAAATAACGCCTCTTCTTAAATCTGATTGGCTATTAAATTTTGACAACAAAGAAACTGGCTGCCAAAAAGTAGAGTTATGACCTGTTTTTGTTTTATTTTGAAAATGATAAACAAATGTTTTAGGCCATTTTAACAGTATTTTTTGACAAATTATAAATTATTTTAATAAAATATGCTAAAAATAAAATTATTTTGGAAAAATAGTTAAGATTTTTAACAAAAATTATTTGCTTTTTTCTACAACTAAACTTGGCAAAAAAAAATCACGTCGTTAGCAAAACATTTTGATTGGTAAGATTTTGTTTTACATTTTCTACTCGCGAAAATTTATTTATTTAAATAATAACAATTTATTTTTGAAAAAACTTTCATTCATTTTCATAACCTGACAAATTATTAATATACTTTCTACAAATAAAACTAAAGTGAATATAATATTAAAAGATGAATATATTTTGATGTTTGAGTTTGTGAATTGTCACTTGACTTTAAATTGACCAATTAAAAGTTTTGACTTTTACCTCATTTGGCCAATAAAATAATCAGCACTTTAAAGGTTATAGTTCATAAATTTATTTATCCTGGAGTGCAATAAAATATCCCTTTGACTCCAGGGTAAATTCATTAAATGTTGTCTTGTAATATTATAATACATATAATATACATGGTCTTGATTTTTATTAATACTATGACACTTAGTTTGGATAAACAGTATTCTGTAAAACTGGTGCTTTGATTCAAGTAATATGATAAAGAAGATGTTATTCCTTTATACAAACATATATAATTTATCATTGAGACTAAAAAATCAAAAATGATAGATATTTAAATAAGTATAACATTATATAAGTTGGTATAGATATAGAGCTATGTCCAGGTTATATTTCTTATGCCAATCAATTACCATTTACTATTATAATATCTGACAATTGAGCTTCTGGTAATATTTCTTTAAAAACATACTATAAATTAATTTGTCTTCATATCTACATTTTTATTATTGCCCAGTTACCATCATAATATATATGAGCATGTGTGTATGCATGTTGCATCCTGTGTTGTTTATGGATAATGATGGATTCAAAAGCTAAAAGTTAATCAAATGTTTTCTAAATGATGAAAGTATTAAATAGATATATAGAAGGAACTATTGTTTTCAATCTTTCTCAAAAATCTCCTGATGTCCTTAACAACTAAACATTCTTTAATCTAACCTTAGCTGAATAAAGTAAAAAATTGTTAGTTGCAGTACATAGTGGCAATTTGGATATATAGATATGGCAACACTGTCTGAACATTTAACATCCTCATCATCTCTATCGTTATTATTATTGTTGTTGTTGTTTTTTCATATGTAATTACAATATAATTTACAGACAATGTACATCCATGTTCATGAATGAGTTTGAACTTGGTGCAAGTTTTTTCAGATAGCTGGAAATTTCATAATCAAGCTTAAAACATTTTAAATAGCTATCTAGAATGTAACTATTTGTCAGCACATTGATATCTAATTATTCTTAGTTAAACAGTAAAACAAAGAAAAAATACTCAATTATTCTTATCAAGAGATATTCTTTTCTACTGTTGCTTCTCATCTTTCGCTTCTCAACATTGTAGATAAATTTTAAAAAAGCCTTTCCACTGGAGGGCGTTCATTCAAGGCTGTTTATATATGTGTGTGTTGTAGATGTTTATTAAAATATTATAAGTACTTGCATTAAAAATTAAAGATTGTTTCGTGCATTATTTCAGATCATTGATCTGTTGTGGTCTTTTTATGCATACATTTTGGTTTATTTCAAGAATTTTTTTATGCAGTATATTTATGTTCGGATGCTTTTATATTAGTAAAAGTTTACTTTCTTACCATCATGCATGTTTTGAATTGCTTTATGAAATTTATTATAGGTCTAGTAAAATTAATTTATCAACCTTATTATCTCACGTATAAATAGCATTGCAATGAAGCCATTATTTTGCGAAATAATGTTTAACTATAACTTTGCATGTAGTAAACAAATATTTAAATGTTTTTAAAAAAATTTAATCTCATTGTTGTGAAAAAATAATTTTTTATATTTACTTTTAAAACAAACAAAAGGTTTTTACCGTTTAATTTTATATTTATTTATTTTTGCTTTGTGTAAAACAAGTTTATCCAAATTACAACTATATATAATATATAAAGTATATGAGCACAGACTTTCACACGACCCACCATATATATATATACATACACTAAATGGTAATAAGATTACTCATATTTCAGTATTCGCCAATAAAGAATCAAATAAATAACTTTATAAACCTGCCTGAGCTTGAAATACTTTACATTAAAATTTCCCTTTCACAGGGATTCATCATCATCATTAACCATTATTAATGCACTGCAGGATGAAGGTCTCTCCAAGTTCAATCCATCTTTTCCGATCTTTAGCTTCTCTTCTCCACATCACCCCTGCACACTTTATTTCAGCCATCCATCTCACATGTAGTCTCTTTCTGGATCTTTTATAATCTCTTGGAATCCCATTTAAAAGTTCAATTGTCCATCTATTATCATCTCTTCTAGCAATATGTTCAGCCCAACTCCACTTCAGTCTTTTAATTTTTTTAATGAGGTCAGTAACACCTGTTTGTTCTCTTACCCATACATTGCATTTTCAATCTCTTCTTGTTACTCCCAACATGCATCTCTCCATACTTCTTTGAGTGGTCTGAAGTCTCTGTATTGCTTTTCTATTAAGTGTCCAAGTCTCAAATCCATAAGTAAGAACTGGGAAAACACATTTATTAAAAACCTTTTTTTTTAAACACATAGGCATATTTTCTTTTAGTATCAAGTTATTTTTACCAAAAGCACTCCAACTAAGTTTAATTCTATGATTAATTTTATCCATTACATTTCCATCTGTATTAATAATCTGACCAAGATATTTGTATCTGTTAACTTCTTTTAACTCATCATAATCGATCTTTATTTTCATATTTTGTAAAAATCCATTGAACATTACTTTAGTCTTTTTAACATTTATCTTTAGTCCTACTTTCATCTGATAACTCCTGCAACATTTCATAAAGTCTAAAGCATTATTTGCAAAAACAACTACATCATCTGCAAAATCTAAATGACTTAAATAAGCTCCATTTACTTTCACTCCTTTAGTTTCCCATTTTAATCCACAAAATACTTCTTACAGCACTGCTGTAAAAGCTTTTGGAGATATGGAGTCACCCTGTTTTATACCATTCTCAATGTTGACTGTCCTAGTATCATTACATAATCTAATTGTTGCTGGTGTATTTTTATAAATATTTTTTAAAATATGACAACATCCTGGATCTATACCTTGGTGATCCAATGCGTTAATCACTGAAAAAATGTTTATAGAATCAAATGTCTTTTCATAATTTACAAATACAAAGCATAATGGCAACTTATATTCATTTGTTCTTTGTATAACTTCTCTCAATACCTGGATATGATCTACTGTACTAAAACCACTTTTAAATCCAGCTTATTCTCATTCGTTGGTGGAAATCCAATGTTCTCTGTAGATGAGTTGTAATTATCTTGGTAAAAATTTTGTATAAAACTGATAAAAGGCTGATAGGTCTGTAATTTCTAATATATTCTTTATCACCTTTTTTAAATATTAATATTAATATTGCATTCTTTCAATCATCTGATCCATATTTATCATTTAGACATTTGGTATATAACTTTGCTAAAAAAAATTCTATTTCTTCACCTGTTTCTTTTAATATATCAATTGATATGCCAAAAAACCACTCATATGATGTTTCCTGAAAGATTATATATTCATATTACATCACAAATTAATACCAGAATTTTAAAAAATCTATGAAAATTTTTTCCCCCAAAAAACAATATGAAAATTATGATTGTGCTGATGTCACACAATCATAAATTATTTTATCTAATATCTTAGCTGCTAATTGACTATGATATCTAAGAAATTTAAGCAACCTTGATAAAATGTTTAGACCAAACTGAATACTCTGATTAGTACTGAAAGATTATTGGAAGGATTTTGCACTAAAAAATGCTTTCATATCTTGCACAAATAATGTGTTCATTACTGATTCAAAGACATTACATTTTTTGCAGAATTCTCAGAGATCTAATGAAAAAAATCTAGAATTGGATATCCATAAGTACATACTGTTGGTTTATCATGGTCAGAATAATGTTAAATTGCATGAACCAAGGCCTTTGAGCATGAATTTTTATGATTGTGGTTTTAATTCTCAGAAAACCCTTACCGAGATTTAGCCACTTGTATTTTGTTTGCTTCCTGAAAAAAAGATTGATTGAATGATATTATTATATGGTGTAATAAGTTTATTTTTTAGTTCAATAATTTTTTTGTTTAGGAGTTGAAGTTATTCTTCCTCATGTGATTAATCTTAGAAAAGAGAGTTTATTGTTTTACAACAGATATATTTTCTACCTTATTCCAAATTATATTTTAAATGCCTTTGGATAAACTTGAGATTAGGTAACGTCTAAAATTTTCACATCCTACTTATGTGTTTAACAAGCCTTAAATCAAATATAAACAGATTAATTCTGAATTTTCCTTAATGTCAAGTATATGTATAAATTATACTTATTTTATCTGCTAGTAAAAATTAAAAATGTTAGTTTGAATCCATACATTTGATTTTATGAATTGTGATGATTAATTTATACTGAATAATTAACAAGATGATGTCCCTTATGCTAACATTTTTATTCTACAGACTATTAGTTTTTTTCTGAGAGTTATCAATAAAGGTTATTTAACATCTACTCAGTTTTATTTCGATTCTAAAATATCTTGAAAAAAAATTAGAAATATTTATATATATTTGAAAAAAAAAGCATTCATCCATTAATATCGGCCATATGAGGTTAAAGTTAGTTTTTTTTTTTTTTTTTAAGTGTCATAGCATCGGCCGGGATGCGAACCCGCAACCCGGGCAACTACCTGTAAGTGCAAGGCAGTCCCGCTGACCTCTTGACCACCAATACAAGACTGGTTAAAAGTTAGTTATCACTGATAAAGAATGAAAAAATTAGTATTGCTATTTAATAATTCTGAAAACATGGTCAAACAAATCCAATATTGTGAATAATAAAAAGGGGCACTGAGTGATTATGCAATTGTATACTGAAATATTTTATTTGGTCATTAATTCTTTAACTGCCTCTTACGAGGCATCTCATCGACATCTGACATCACTCTAATTCTGCTAGTTTTAATGGTAGAATATTCATTTGACAGTTATTGATTGGGTTTTTAAAAGTTCTGTAAGATGGTGCCCTCTTCCAAATTATTTTACAAGTAAAAAATCAAAAAAACTGCATTTAAAACTAAACGAGGAAGAACCTTGTCAGAGATTGATGTCAGCCGGCTCTCAGCCGAAAAAGACATTCTGATTGGCTGGAAAGAACAAAGAAACTGCCTGATCAAAGAAAATAAAGAAAAACGCTGAGATTTTCATTTCAAATGTAATTTAAGTATTAAAAAAATATAAAATGAGAAATTAAAATAGTTTTTTAAAAAATATACTAAAAAAACAAAATTATTTTCGAAAAATATTGAAGATTTTAGTAAAAATATTTAAGATTTAGCAAAAAGAAATCTTTACTTTTCCAGAACGTAAAATTGAAAAAAAGCGTTTGCGTCAGCACTTTTTTGTTTAGAAATTCGCTTTATATTTGCCGAAATTGAATATATTTTATAATAAATAAATAGCAATTTATTTTTGAAAGAACTTTCGTTCTCTTTCATAACCTGAAAAATTAGTAATATACTTTTTATAAACGTATCTGAGTTGAATTTAATATTATAGGCGAATATGTTTTAACAATAGGCTTTGTCTTCAGTTTGTGAGTTGGCCAATTAAAAGATTTGATTTTTACCTCATACAACCAATAATATAATTAGCGGTTAGAAAACATGGTCAAACAAATCCAATATTGTGAATAATAAAAAGGGGCACTGAGTGATTATGCAATTGTATACTGAAATATTTTATTTGGTCATTAATCTATTGAGGTGAAAATATTTCAGTGAAAACAACTAATTAATATTACATTAGTCTATTGGTGTATAAACGTCAATTTTTAATATAAGTATTTAATAGTATGGTAAAATACAGGGAAAAAAATTAAATCATTACAAATAAAATATTGTTAAAATCATAAAAATAAATATGTGTATTGTTGCTATTTTGTAGCACATATATGTGTCAAAAAATGTTGTTTTTATTTCCATATTTCAACAATTATTATAGAATAGATTCAAAATAATTATGTAAAGTTAAAATAATAAAATAACACGTATCCTTATTGAGAGTAATACTTTTATTCTAATTAAATGAAAAAAAAATATGAAAGAAATTGTTTCACATGTAACTTTTAAATAACTTTTGTATGGGGAAATAAAATTAATAAAACAGTTTTTTAACTGAAGTTGTTATTAAATCTGGATTTGAATCTGAAGTGGCCACTCCCTAGAATTATGAGAAGGAAAGATGTAGTGGCTATAATTATATTAAACATAGGTATGTGACTATATTAGGAAAATTATGCATGCAATCCATTGCATAAATTGTGCACAGCTCTACGTTTAAGAGTGAGAAATGAGGATAGATTCAACAATCAGAGAGGGATCTTGAACAAAAGAGTGCAATCAATAATAAGTTTTTTTACAATTGTATTTGGAACAGGAATTTAATTTGACAATGATGGGAAGCTTGACAAGTCAAATGAGAAATTCATCTGTTTTTGATGTGGAGAAATAGAAATAGCTATGTCTCTCAAAATATAAAAAGGTCATTATAGAAGGTGAAGTTTTTATTTAAATAGAAGAAATAATAGTAATGTAATTGTCATGGTTTATAGATTTAGATAGCTACTTTTGGAGAAAATCATTTTGCTGAGAAATGAAGTTTTCCAAACAGTATCTAAATAAAAATAACTACTTAGTGTTATGTTTTAAAGCCTTGAATTTTTGGATATACCAAAGGAGAGCTAATAATATAATAAATGGATTTCTACAATGATAATGTTCTTATTTAATCAAATATTTATGTTCCAACATCATGAACAAAAAAATGTAGAAGTAAACTATAGGAGTAATATATTACTCATTTGATTAGTCAACTACTATTTTCTGAGTATTAAAATTTTTATTTTTTGTTTTACTCAGTAGTTATAAAATTAGAAAATACAAATATTATTTTACTCACTAATGATTAGATAGATGGCAAAACAGCTATTTGAAAAAGTTCTAAGCTTTCTTAAAAATTTTTAGCCAATTTTCAAGTTCTGTCCAGACGTAAACTTAATCACAGTCATAGTAAGCAAATATATTAATCCAATTATCATAATACTTTTTATAACTTAAGATATACAAACTAATAAAATATCATGTGATTCCACCACATGACTTTAACAGACATATTGTTGTTATAGCAGCAATAACTATCTCTATGTCACTTGCTGTAACTTTAATAAATAATAATAGATGTCAGATACTAAATCTTGCAGTAAAGGTGTAGAGATGGTGAAAAATTATGCTGCTATAACATCAATATGCAAGATAAGGTCATGTGATGGTATCAGGTGATATTGTATTGATTTATATAAAATCTTGGCAGCAAGAAGTGTGTAACTAAGGACATTATAATATATAGATACTGAATTGGTTTCAGATTTATGTAATTATGCAAGTAACTTGACTTAGATTGAAAACATTTATATGTTATTGTTTTTTTTTTACTTTGGGCTGATAGCTTGGTAGTATAGCAGGGTAAAATATAAAGGCTGGAAGGAATATGCATTAGCTCATAAGCTCTGAGATTCAAAGCTCCTCACTGATGAAAACCATAAGATTAAAATTAGTCTAGAATAATGGAAATACAGACCAGGTAGAATTTTAATAAGTATTTTTATCAGGCATCTGTTATTATTTATTAAAGTCTACAGTAAGTGGTATAGAGATAATGAAAATGTATGCTGCTATTAAAAAATACATTTATATTTTATGTTCAAACCCAAGACTTTTAGAAAAAAAAAATTTAGCATTTCTATCTTTCATCTTCTAACATATTTTATTAGAAATTTATAACATTTTAACCCAAATGATTTTAAGACAATGTATGAATTAAAAAGTATTACTATTAAATATCTTTCTGATTTTCTAGTGCTGCCTACTAAAATGATTTATTATAAGATAGCAATTTTCGAATTATACCTTAAATATTAATAATTCTTTTACGTATTAAAATGATTTCGATAGAAAAGTTTTGTCATATGTAGTTTGACGCCGCGATAGAGTGGCAAACTCTGCGGCTACTTCTTAAAATTTCCGGCATTTTAACTTCTTACGAATTCCGAATAATAAAACCACTTGATTATTTATTTATAATCTTAATTAAGATACACTTTAAATAACACTTAAAATTTTGTATTTAAAACGTTCTCTTTTTTTATTACAAAACTAATGCAAATCAATAACTAATTAATACAAATGGTACCGTGAGTGCAGTGTTTGATCGATAATAAAATATAAGTAGTTTTTTGTCATAAGCTCATAAATATATAAAAGAAAAAGATTAAAATTTTAATATTTCATAATGATAGAATTTCTAAAAAATCAATTTTAATAACACTGCATTTATGATTAATAAATAATTGACATCTTGTCAGGTTATTCTTTTCAATGTGTGAGTATTCTTTCATTTGTTGTTTATTGTTTTATTCTTTTAATAATTGTTAACTATCGAGATATAGTTCAGCTTTTCTATATTATATTCCACTTCCATTACTTTATAATATACTTTTAGGAAAATATTTATGAAGAGTAAGTCTGCGACAACTTTTGGAAATTCGATGTCTTTCTTAAAAATAAGCAGCAATCTTAATAAAAATTATCTATTTATCATCATCATCTTTAACCATTATCAATCTAATGCAGAATTAGGATCTTTTAAAATTTAATCCAATTTCTTTGTTCTCTTCACAACTTTCTTCCAGAAAACTTTCTTATTTTCCTGTACTTATTCCCTACCTGATCTTTTTCTAGCTCTTTTAAAATTTTTTGGTATCCAATTTAAGAATTTTCCATTAACTTGTCTTTTAGCAATATGCTCAGTTCAGATTTATTTCAGTCTTTAATTTTTCCAGTGATATTAGTATTTTATTGTTAATGGATAATATAAGAAGTAAAAAGTGTGCATCTGATTAATAAAAACAAATATTAAAAATAAATTAAAAATTGATAAATAATCAGAAAATCTTTCTCTTAGTACTGAATATTTTTTTGTTCATTATAAGTTAGCAGATAAAAGATAACATATTAGCCAATTTAACTTATTATACAAAACTATATAATATATAGAAAAAAGAAATTGAGATTAAAACAAGACAAATAAAAAACGAAGTTGAAAGAAATTACTAAATATGCTCAAATTATAGATCATTAAATTAAATTTTCCTAAGAATAATCAGTGACTCAGTCATCAAAATAAAAATACCACATTAATAAAAAAAAATCAAAATCTTTCACTGGAAAATACAAAATGACATTTATCAAAATACCCTAGTTGTTGTTGTTGTTGTTATTGTTGTTGTTATTATTATTATTATTATTATTATTATTATTATTATTATTATTATTATTATTATTATTATTATTATTATTATTATTATTATTATTATTATTATTATTATTATTATTATTATTATAATGATAATGATGACGATGATGATAATGCTGATGATGATACTCATAATATAATATTTCTTTAGCATCTAGATATATTTTATTATATATATTTTACTATTATTATTGCTTTTACATCTTAGTATCTATTAACAAATGAGCGTGTAGATAAAATTAACTAAAACATTTTATTTAAAATAATGTTTTTTAAAAATTACTCTTAGAATTATTTAAGAATAATATTATTTATTTTTAAAAATATGAAATGCTATTTTTAAAAACTACCCTCAGAAATGTAATAAGTTTAATCTCTCCATTAATAATATTTTGATGCACTATACAAGTTTACACACACTTGCACATATTATGTAATATATAAGAGATTTGAACTCAGCTTTTACATGACCCTTAACTCTCCATGCTATCTCATATTTCTGACCCATCTGATCACACACATGTTAAAAAGATAAATAATCACCAATATACGTATTTCATGCTAAACCAGTAATCATCAGCTGGTACAGATTTCTATCACCACACATATATACAATCAGTGCTCAGCTTTATATTAAAATAGTTGTGGATTGGAGTAGTTTGAAGCCTGTCCATTAAAGCATGAAGATTGGTTAAATTAATATAAAGCTGAACACTGACTGTATATATGTGTGGAGATTATAATCTGAACCAACTGATGATTGCTGGTTTAGCATGAAATACATATATTAGTGATTATTTATCTTTTCAACATGTGTGTGATCAGGTGGGTCAGCAATATGAGATGGCATGGAGAGTTGAGGGTCGTGTGAAAGTCTGAGTTCGAATCTCTTATATAATAATATTTTGAAGTAATAAAAAAAAGAAAATGAATAAAGTTTCCACCTGAATCACTTTTACTCTTTTATAAATATAATATTAAGAATTGTTTAATTCATTTTCTTACAGTATGATGTCTTCTCTCTTTGGGCCCTTTGAAATCCAAGAATGACGCTTATAATAGGATTGTTTGCTGAATGAAATAATTATCAGTGGATTAATGCCAACTAATATTTTATGCATTATTTTCATAATAGAATAATTTGTGAATCAATTATAAGGTGAGAAAGAAGTACTAATTTTAAGCTAGTCATCAATTCATTCATGTTTTTTTTTTTTTTTTTTTTTTTGGAAATTTGGCCAATAAGAGAGAAGTAAACCTTCCCCCTCTTTTCTCCGCTAACTTAAATATTAATTTTGTTTATTAAGTTCCCAATAAAAAAATATGTTGTTTGTTTTATTATTAGTCTGGAAGACAACACTTTTCTGCTAATTTTCACTACAAGAGACTTGATTATTCTATATTCTTTTTCCTATACTCCTTCTCACACAGCATGCTATTAATTAAAATCTAGAATTTTCCTCCAGTGTTCCAACGTAGCAATCTATTTAACAAAACTGATTATTGTGAATAAAATAAAAGTAGATTAATATTTTTTAAATAATCATAGTAAAAGTGATTTATTTTTATATTTGTAACACAAGATTAATCAGTAATACTATTGTGATTTTTATAATAAAACAAATAAATATGTGGTTTAAACAATGAACATTGCCAATTGCTCAACAAGCTTTGTGATAAATGCTTAGCCAGAGAAAGCATTTAAAATATCTCTGTCCAGATCCCCCCCCCCAATCTCTGACCAGGGTTTCATGTTTTGGCACTCCTCAGAGAGATCATAGGATGGCTTCAGACCCTAGATTTAAAAATACCAACACAAAGCCAGCATTTATCTAAAAGTTATCTATTGAGTGGAAAATCTGAAATTTTCAGACACCTACGTCTTCAAACCCAGCTATCCAACTCAGATAGCTGAAGCTGAGAGATCTTCAGTTCAGCCACAGCTTGTTGAGCAATTGGCAATGCTCATTGTTTATATCTTACAAGCTTAAGAGAATGGGGTCATGTGATCTATGACTATTTTTTATTTAAATATGTGGTTTGTCTGTATGTGTGTGTTTATTCTACATACACACGTACACTCCTACTCTTTTTACAACCCAGTTTTCTACTTGTAATTAAGATAAAAGTTATTTCCTAATAGTCAGTCATTTTGCTATATCTTTAACAAAATTATATAAATTAATTTAACCTAAAGAAAAACTAACTAAATAATTTACACTTAATTTGTTTCCTATCTTTTTTTTTATTATAATTATTCTCCTTTTTTTACTCATAGTCATTGTGAGTTAACTGCTACAATTAGATATAAAATCTTTTTGTAATAAAAGAGAGCAGTAATCAATTATGCTGCCAAAAAATGCATCAACTAATGGGTTCACTTGAGTATCTTGACTGATAGTCAGAAGAATTTAGAACAAATCATAATCAAAATGCTTCAATTTATAAGTCGAATCTATATAAACATCATATGATCACTATTTAAACCAATCCTGTCTAATAGAATATTGGTGGCTATGGTTATTAAAGAACCAAAAAACACCAAAATATATGGGAACTGAACTGGGTGCAGACCCATATAACTATATAAGCTGATGGGCTTGAATTGGAAACATTAAAGTGTTTTCAGTTTAAAACTCATAGTTTTGTAGTTAAATGGAGATAAAAGGTGGTTGCTTGAGGGCTGCATTAGATTGTAAGATTTAGATGCAGTGCTCTCAGATCCAAGGCTCCTCACTGATGAAGGACACGAGCCAGAAACTAGTCTGGGGATATTGGATGAGTAGGCACTAGATGGGGATTTTATGCACAAGCCTTCTGGCATCCATTGATTACTCTAGCTTGCTGTGTGTGGCATATGTATAGTGAGTTTTGTCTCTTTTAATAACAGTTATAAACAAGCATAAGAGATGGTGGTCATGTGATGTTATATGATCACTATTTCTTATGCTTCTTATGCTTGCTTATAACTACTATTAAAACAGGCAAAACTCTCCATACAGTATTGCAAGGCTCCTCACTGACAAAGACCACAAGCCAGAAACTAGTCTGAAGATATTGAATGAATAGGCACTAGATGGGGATTTTATGCACAAGCTTTCTTGCATCCATTGATTATTCTAGTTTGCACTGAGTGGCAATACTATATGGAGAGTTTTGCCTGTTTAATAACAGATATGTGCTAGCATAAGAGATGGTGATCATGTGATGTTTAGTGGTTTAACACTAATCCTGCCTAATAGGATGGTGGTGGCTATGGTTGATAAAGAGCCAAAAACACCAAAATATATGGGTGCTGAACTGAGTTCAGACTCATATGACTATATAAGCTATTGATCTTAGATTGAAAATATTGTGTTTTCAATTTCAGTCTCATAATTTTGTAGTTAAGTAGAGATAAAAGGTGGCTACTGGAGGGTTGCATTAGATCCTAAGATTTAAGTGCAGTGCTCTCAGATCCAAGGCTTTTCACTGATGAAGTCCACAAGCCAGAAACTAGTCTGGGGATATTGGATGAGTAGGCACTAGATGGGGATTTTATGCACAAGCCTTCTGGCATCCATTGATTACTCTAGCTTGCACTGAATGGCAGTACTGTATGGAGGGTTCTGCTTGTTTTTAGAATCTATATACTTATGATGAAAATAATGGCTCTAGTCTGATAATAGAAACTATCAAAAAATATTATTTGCCCTTTGATAAAAAGAAAATATCAATCATTAGCTCAGACTTTAAATTAAGATATTTAACTTACACTCAAAATTAATATATTGTTCAAATGGATGAATCTGAACTTCAAACTAAAAAGGCGACTGGAAGAATAATATAAAAAATAATCAGACTCCTTAAAAAAAATTGAGTATTGATAAGAGTTGCATTCTGTAAACCCAGAGTCTTCCAGGCTACCACAACAATAATCCATGTAGCATAAAAACAAAAAATTACATAAATCTATTGATTTACAATTTAAAATGTATTGAATAGGATAACAAAGGTAATGAATGTCTGAAAAGAATTTAAAAGCCAACAATAAGAAAGTCTTTATGTAAACAATAATACAATCTAATATTAAGATACATAATGTTTTTTTTATATTTTTATAATGCTAAACACATCCACAAAGGAATAAAGAGAAAATAATTACTAAGCCAATAACAAAATATTTTAAAAGTGATATAATTATTCTAAGTACAATCAGAAAAAGAAGAAAAGAAAGAGAAATAATAATAATCATTATCATCATTATCCCAGTATTTAAATTAAATAGTATACTTGAAAGGTGAAGCAATTCTCATTGTTTTAAAACCAATTTTATTTATATGTTTTTAAAAGAATGTGGAGATTAAGTACATCTATAAAATACAATCCTAATATAATATTTCAATATTCCATTGCCAAGAAAGAAATTTTTTTATTACTTTATATGATATAATAAAAGATTTTTAAAAAGCCAAATAAACTAAATTGAGACTTTACAACAACTTTTATATATCATTTTAGTGAAATCTCAGATTGATACACTCTTCCTAATGTTTTAATTAGTTATACCAATAATGTTGACATTCTTCTATAGCTCTTACATTTTCAGAGCACATTATAATAATGTTCTCAAATCATCTAAGTGTGTAACAGTATTATATAATAGTAAAAATATATACATTTTTTTATAAATATTAAGTGAAAAACAATAAACATGAACTTAATAATATCTCTTTATGTTGTAATCATAACTTATAAGACCCAGATAGCTGCAAACTATAATACTAACACTACTATTTTATCACTTTGAAACAATAATACTAACAATACTGCATTATCACTTAGTTTCATGTGTAATAAATCTAAGCAAATAATAAATAAAAATGTCAGAAATATGTAAATTACAATAAAATAAAATCAAGTAAAATTGAAAATCATGTCAGTTCAAAAAAGTGTTGCTATCTTAGCAGATACCTCATTCCTATTGATAAAACAAAATACATATGGAATGATAAAACCTTTCCCTGCCAGATAGATAATATGAGTTGAATTCTAATTGAATAATTTTGAACATTTTTTCAATGGGTTTGGAGCTTCTTTTTTAGACACTGGTTTATAGTCAACCTAGCTAATCATCTAATATTGAGTAGTAAATAGAGACTATTGCTATCTAATAGTTTTAAATGGAATGATGCACTAATCCTCACTACTCAGCAATTGACAGATCTGGTATTTTCTTCCTTTTTATTATTTCCTTCTGAAGAATTGCAGAAGAGGCCTTTGCTTGCAGTAAACTATTAAACACTATTTTATATTCACAGTAATTTATAAACTTAGTTATACTCAGTGAATTAGAAAGTTAATTTCCAATTTAAAATCATTAAAATAATGTATTATATACCAAAAAGTTGCCAATAATTATAAAATAAAGGTAATCATCAATGTATAATTTACATGTGGATAAAACACTTTTTTCTAAATCTTAAAAAAAAAAAATAATAGTGATGTATGTTTTGTAAGCAAAAACTTTAATGTTGAAATACAATATAAATATATTACCAAAGATAACCACAAATATAAAGTCCTCGGATTACCCAAGTAATCAACTGTACTATAAAGACATTGAGTAGCAGATCATCTTAGCTGCTGATTTAATTTTATATACAGCATAAATAAGTATCTTTAATATTTTGATGAAAGATTATGCTAATTATCCAGATATGTTAAATTTTAGTCATTGTATTTAAAAAATGGCACATCTCAGTCGTATTCAACATCAGACAAAATGAGACTATCCGCACATAAGCAAAGAAAATGTGGAATCTAAAATATCATGTTATCAATGATAACAGAGCAAGCCATAATCACAAGATGTTTTTTGAAAGAATTAAACCCTATCTTTACAAATCAACATCTAATGGTGTAAATTGCTTATAATAAGTTTAAATATTCTAGAAAATGTTACCAAATCTTATATAATAATTTTTTAATATTTAATAAGGAATAAAATATTATTTAATAAAGTAAAATTTCATAAGATTCCTTTCAATTCAAACAGCTTTGTTTTCTTGCACTATAAACTAATTTTTCATTTTAAAAGATTAAATAAATAGTACTGATTCATATCTTCTACACTATTGTTTGATTGACTAAACAACATGAGATAAAATTGTCTTATTTAAACTCAGGTCACAGCGTATTTGTTTGAGCTACCTATGACCTGTATTCAATTACAAATGATAAAATTATTTTTTTTATCTTAATAGGCTTCAGAATTTTTTCATAGCTAGCTATGCTTAGATAAAGAGTAAAACAAAGATGAAAACATTCGAACTTTCCTCATTTTATTATTGCTAAGCACGAAATACGCTTATTTTTTCTTCATTAATTTTCTATAAGAGATTAAATTGGTCTTTGTCTTATAGTGGCCTGATTAAAGGTTGATTTATTTTCTTACATATACATATAATGCACCTTTATATAATTACGTGTAATTACAGAAAAATTTCTCACCTCTTAGTATTTGTTAATATAAATTACAAAAAAAAAATATATTTTCTTTAAAATAGTATACAAATATTTGTTTACAATTCTCAAATACAATACCTTAATTAAAATCTGGAGTTTTACTGACACACTTCTGTAATAAAATATCAGTAAAAGATGTCCAGAAAAAAACGTTTTAGAAAAAAAAAATATCTAAGATTGAAAATATACAACTATCGATTAAAATTTGTTTGCATTTTTCCCTTCTTCATAATCCCTTTCTCATTTTGTTTTAATACTGTCTCCAAAGGCATAGATAGAATGCAACCTGTGAGATTTAGTTGGTCCAGATTAAACAAGGGCTTTGAACATGCCATCATATACCATATACCCCTTAAATGACACTTTATAATGCAGTTTAACATCTGATTTGTTCTATTTCCTTACAGTTTCAACTGTCCAACAATCATCATCAGAGCTTTAAACCTCAGTCATATACACCTTAATGGCACTTTACAATGCAGTTTTAACATATGATTTATTTTATTTCCTTACAGTTTCAACTGTTCAGCAGTCATTATCAGAGCTTTAAAGCTCTGATGATGACTGCTCTGATATGACTGCTGGACAGTTGAAACTGTAAGGAAATAGAATAAATCATATGTTAAAACTGCATTGTAAAGTGTCATTTAAGGTGTATATGATGTATTATATTATATATAATTCAGCAATGCAAATAAGAAGAAGTGGAAGGAAATTTTAATACTTCAAAGATTTAGTATAGTAATATATTACTGAAGCAAAAGTTTCCACTTCATAAGTGGCAAAATTAAGTGCATGGTCTCTGTTTTATTAACAACCTGTTTATATATACATTGTGATTAATAATGTTTTTTTTTTTTTCAAGTTTTACTAAAATTTATTTTTAAATATTTTATACATATTCAAAATTGTGTATAATTACAATTATAATCTATCAAACAAACAAAAAAAATGGGACCGGGGGGGGGGGGGTTAAAATACAATAATATTATGATGTTTGTTTTACAATTTATATATTTCAATTTTCGATTTAAACTATTAAGCTTTTATTTTAGTATGTTGAATTTACTATTATAATTTGAAATGATTTTTTTTTTCGTTTTTAAATTGAGACTTTAAAAAAGCAATCATTTTGAAAATCACAAAATAATATTAATAATAAAGTGGAATATTTAAAATTCTTAGAACAATTTTATTTTTAACTCAGGTATAATTATTATCATTTATACTTCTTTTATTACTACAATTGTTATTTAAATACAAGTATATTATATATGCTAATGTAATTAGAGGGGATTTGAATCCAGACTTTCAAGCTTCTTTTAGTCATTTACTCCATCTTATACATATGACACCCATGACCACATACATGTGAAAAAGATAAATAATCTCCGATATAAAAATTTTGTGCTGACCAGCACTCATCAGTTAATCCAGATTATCATCTACCATATATATATATATATATATATATATATATTTATCATATATATATATATATATATATATATATATATATATATATAATCAGTGCTCAGTTTAAAATAAGATAGCAAATCTTCAAACTTTAATGGACAAGCTTCAGTCTTCTCCACTCTCCAACTCTTCAACTGTTTACATCATTGAAAATCTGATGACGGCATGTTCAAAGCCCTTGTTTAATCTGGATCAACTGATGAGTCTGGTTCAGCATAAAATATGTACATTGGAGATCATTCATCTTTTTCGCATGTATGCTGTCATGTGTGTCAGCTGTATAAGACTGAGTGGATGACTAAAGGGAGCTTGAAAGTCTGAGTTCAATTCCCTTCTAATTACAGTTGTTATTATAACTAATACTGTTTTCTAAAATACAAAAAACTATTTATACGGTATTTGATTAACAAATTTCACAAAACTTTAAAAAATAGTATATAAATATTTGATTAGCTTTGATCAAGGCATGAATTTTGACAAATTTATATAGTTCTAAATGTGGTACAAAGAGTATGATGAGCTTTTTTACATTCAGGCAAATCAAACATTTGGCACTTCTTTGTCACTAATAAACTATAACTGATTGACTGTCCAAAAGAATTAATTAATATTGCATACCCAGTGAAATTTCAAGTAAATTCAGAAGGATTAAAAAGATCACATTAATATAATGCAGTAACATTGTGGCTCAAAACCATAAAAATAAAAAAAAATAGTTTTATTTAACTGCTGCTCTTTTATAATCAGTTGATTGCTTTCTTATAATAACTTATAATAATGAAATAAATTTGTTTCTTATTATTGTTGCTATTACTCACAATAAGCATTACTGAATTTCACTTAAAAAGTGAAAGAAAGCATTTTTTAATAAAAGAAAAAAATTTAAATTTATAACTGATCTAAACTACAACAGGTATGAGACACTGCTAAAACAGAAGGATTATCAAATGTAAACTAAGCAAGCTAAATTTAAACTAATTTAACATTTGTATAATAGAGACAGTCATATGCTGGGAGATACTAAGATGGGCACTTGTTCAATTTAAAAAATTATATAAAATTAAGATATTTAAAATTTTATAGCAGTATATAATACCAATTGTAGTTATTGCAGATTAAATGCACAAATTTTAAATAACCTTGATATTGCTTTTTATATGTAATAAAGTTCTCTGTTATACTTGAAAAATATATTATCTCAAACTAGTGTATCCTCTAAATAAATTAAAAACTCCGTAAGAGATCTTTCATTATTAAATAATTAGTCACCACTGTATTTGTACATCATGGAAAGTTAGCTATCAATATCATGTTTATATATTACTAAAACAGTTGCAATTAATTATTATAATATATTAAGAAATAAAAAATAGTATGTGATTTATAATAATTATACTTAAGGCATGTTTGGATAAATGTCATTCAGAAATTATATTAAATAATACATTTATATTATTTTACTTAGTGGTAGTATCAGTACTTCCTATTCAGTTATATAATCTAAGTTATTTATTATATACAGATATTAAAACTGAGTTTTCATTTCATGTTTAGGAGTTGCTTAAACTAAAGCTGTGCTTTGATTCTCTAAATATTTAAATGGAGATTTTATTTACTCAGTAAATATTGTGACCATTTGGCTACATTGCTGCATGGAAAGAATAAATAGTTAGTTGGGAGATTGATCCTCAAGTTTAGTTTAGAAATACTTAATTAATAAGGAAATCCTATTTAATTTTACCATGCATATACATTTTTATATAATAGATCTTCAGTTAATTAAATATTTTACTTTTCTTCCCACATGATAGTAAGAACATTCTAGACATTTTTTAAGTAATTGTCAAACAAAAATTATAATATGCATATTTTAGTATGTATTATAAATTGTAATTCTTGGTAGAAGAGAGAGAGAAGTATAAAATCATATAAATAATTTCTTTTGATCTCTCTTCAATAATTTTATTTAATTATCAGTTGCTATTAATTTTTTTTTAAAATGCAGCAAGAGAAAAAAAATGTTTTCTTTTTAGTAAATTGTTTACTAATATTTAATTTTAACCTTTTAAGAAAGATAAAGTTTTATGTTTAGTAGTATTTTTAAAAAGAAAAGAAAAAATAGTAAGATTTTAATATTTTTGGTAAATTTTATTTTTAATTAATTAGAGTTGTTGTTTTTGTCTTTTCTCTTTATCTCTCTTCATTACAAAAAAAATCAAATCAGTGTAATTAACTGATTATCTTGTTTTTCTTTTTGCAAAAAAGTTTTTTTAATTAGAAAAGAATAATCCATTGAATTTTCTCTTAAATTATGAAAGGGGATTTTTTTTAATTTATTCCTTCTTAAATTCAAATTTAATTTTTGGAATATATATTTTTTTTTCACTTCTCCCCCCTAAACCTTAATAAAAGATTAATTTAGCTAAGTCAAAATTAACTTACGAGAGAGTGCAAGTCTCTCAGCGCTTGTGATTATTAATAGCCAATCAGATCGTAAATACTGGGACAACGATTTAACAAGAGAAGAGTGGTAACCACTCTTAACTTTACTTGTCTGTCTATATATCCAAGCCAGTCCAAAGTACTTATATCTGAAAGTGAATTTGTATCTTTAAATTTTTTGAAAATGTTATTTTTCCAACTCTTAGTTATTTTAAAGAAATAACTTACTAAAGTTAATTTAATGACTATAAATCAACTTGTTAATATAATTTTCATGAAATTATACATATATTTGATGAAACTAATATTTAAAATGTTCATACTATCATGTCAATTTCTTTTATTTATTGTTAATCAGTTAGTTAGTTATTAAATATTGTTTTTAAATATTTTTTACGCTTTATTCCTTCCAACTCCTGTTACATATATTAGCAGTGGGTGTGACTTTATTTCAATACAGCTTCACATTCTACTATTTTTTTTAATATTCCAATAAAGTTATTTACTTGTAGTAGGGTAAATCTATTAATTATTTAAAAGTGATTTAGAATAAGCTGCTTTATTTATTTATTTTTTTGCTCACAAATACTCCATAAAGTTCTTGTTTCCTGAGATAGATTAGAGCATAACAATTAATTATACGAATTAGAGATTTAGGTTGCTTGGCTTGCTGATAACTCTGGATAGTGCAAAGGTACAGCCTTTAAAATCCATGCACTACATTGTTATTATTAATTAAAAATTAAGCATAGTTGGCCAATACCTTGATGGTACACTATTGCCAAGGCCCTGATGATGATCAGAATGTTTTAGTATCTTAGAATTATTTGATTTTTTAAATTTATTCTGATAGATTGGCATCTGAGTATGTATATCCAAATTATTGTGATATATTGCTGCTTTAAGTTTGGTAGTGGCTAAATAATTAATCTGGTCTATAGTAGACCCATTTCAAATTCAGCATAAGGTTGACTGTTGATTTTTTTATTGTTTGATCATTCATGATGATGAATGATTATTCTTTTATATAATGCTGGGTGAACTTATAATTAGTTCTTCACTGATTTCTCATGTTCATTATATTCATTATTATTCCTTTTATATTTATTTTGATATTTTGTTAATTTGGGAATGATGATGGTTTCTCATCTCCTCATAATTCAGTTCTACTGTGGTGTACCATTACAAATCACAAACAATTGTGGGACCTTGTAATCTCAGATTCTCCCTTATTAAACTCTTATTTTCTATACAGTTACAATCTATAAAATCAATAGATTGAATTTGCTCCCTCATTGGAATTTTGTAAATAGACTAAGCTTTTATGAGAACAAATGCTGACAGGTGGTGTTATCTGTGTTTTTAGGCTTTATTTATGTTATATAACTCATTGGAAATTTCAGTTACTTCCTTTTCAATTATATTTATAAACCATGGAAATTTAGGGGTTTTATCCATGTAAATAGCCAGAGATAACTTTGCTTTTGATATTGCTAGGAAATTATCAATTACTAAATAACAGTCACAAGGAAATAGAAGAACATTTATTTTACTTTTGGTTGTGTACAGGGACAAATCATTTAATTTCCATTATTTATATTATCATAAATCTATGAAAATTTAGCAATTTAGTATATATGACTCTCTGGGGGAAATGTGTTATTAATTATGGAGTGTCAAAAAAAGTGATGAGCTTCTGAATCCTCATACCTATAAAAACAACTGTCTGGGTTTAGTTCTTAAAACAATTTAGTTTGAAGTAAATGAAATATACTTTTATTTAAACTCAGAACAAAAGAGTTATAATAGGTTACTAGAGAAAAGTTGTTTAATATAATACTGTCAATAGTAATTTATGGTTTCCTATCAACATCAAAGATAAATTACCTCTAATTGTCAATATGTATATAATCCCTTAATTTATGTTGTTTATATTGTTATAAATTAATGAAAATATTTAATATATATAATTACCATGTTCTTTGTCAAAAATTGAGCTCTATGTGGTAAAATGTTAAGTATATATATATATATATCTGAGCAATAATGAACAAATCTTTTTATAAGAACTCATAGAGAAGCACAGAGCCAAACCATGAGAATGTACACAAAATAGTTATAATAGATTTGTTGTAAAATCAAAAAAAAATCTGTGTATGATTAAATAAGCAATGAATCTTAGAAAAAAAAAATTGTTGCTAATGCATTGGAATCTGCTATACTTTCTCATTGTTAGTTATGGTCCCAATAAGTTTCTTCATTTAAATAAGTTGTATCATAACATCATAGATATATTACATATGTCTGTAATTTGATAACATCTTTAATAATGTGCTTTTGATTAGACAAAATATTTAAAATTGTGTATTTATATTATAATGCACATTTTATGAGCAGGTTCTGTAAATTAATAAAAGCTTTTATTTTGCTTTTAATTTTTTCCCCTTTGAAGTGAGAATTATTAAACACTCAATATACAGTAATGCATACATAGATATACAGTTTCTATTCAATTATAAAATAATAATAATAATAATAATAATAATAATAATAATAATAATTATTATTATTATTATTATTATTATTATTATTATTATTATTATTATTATTATTATTATTATTATTATTATTATTATTATTATTATTATTATTATTATTATTAAGTTTTAACAGTAGTAAACTTTATTGATCCTTTTAGTTACATAATATTACAATGCCATAGCAAGATACATTTTGAATCTTATTATTGTCAGTTCAATTTCAAGTGCTACAATATTCATTTTTTTAAAGGTACATACCTATATGGGTAATTTTACATGATTCTATCCACTTTAGAAATGTTAATTAATCACATTATTGTCCAATAGGAGCATAATCTGGACCATGCTTTATAACTTTGCAGTTTGTCTGAGCAGGGACCAAGTAGCTGCATAATTATCTGGGCTGGTGATCTGCTTGTCTCTAACTTGAATGTGGCTGGATGCCTTCTGGGGTTATTACCCAAAATGAACACACATCTAGTACACCAAAGTGCATATAAGACAAACATTAAGGCCCTTATGGCTGGTACATACCTCCCTTTGTAAGTTGGACATAATTTGCATCATTGTAGTATTTTTTTCTGTATATGCCCTGCAGAATGCATCTAGTATGCTTCAAGGCCTTGCAGTTAAAAATTATATGCTGTAAAGTCTCCTCAGCCATATGGCAAAGGCCACAGAATGAATCAATTGACCTGTACATTCTTCTGTGATGTAAAAATATTTAGTAGGTAAATCATTCAAATTCATCTTGATTATAAAATCTAGGAACTTGGGTAAAGTTGCCATTTTTTGTATTGCTTGATGAGATATTTGTTTCCTATTTCTAGTATTGATGGCATCTCATTATTTTGATATATAAATTTATATATTTCCCAATATTTATACTTTTGATCCAATTGATCTGGAATTGTTCTTTCTCTCCTACATTGGTAGATGATGATTGCCAAAAAACAATCTTTTGGAGAAGGCCTATCTGTAGGTGTTATCTGTTCTAAGTGTCTTAATTTAGGAAATTGAGTGAGTATAGAAATTATAGCATTCCTTGTTTTGAATGTTTGAAATGTTTATAAGCTATGCAATCCCAGTCCATTTGCTATAAGAGGGCAATTCAGTTTTGCCATTGAAATTGCCATCGTCTTTTTCCCCAGATGAGCTCGCAACATATGGAATTAATGCATGCCATAAATTTTTTTGAAAATTCAACTACAGGCATGTTATGTTATCTTGGTTATTATAAGCTTGTTAATCAGTTGCACCTTTGCATATATGGACAAATATGCCTTTGAGAGTGATTCAGCTATGCTTTTGACTTCCTCTTTGAGCTTGGCTTGGATCTGACATCTCATTCCAGTAGCTCCTAGAAAAAAAGGAAAGCCTAGGAATGGAGCGTTTGCTCGATACATTGGCCACATGGCATTCCAGTGAGTAGTGTCCAGGTCACAGACTTTTCTGGGTTTATGCTCATTCCATATTGTTTTGAAAATTGTTCAAGCACTGCCTGAAGCTGTGGTATTTGCTTCTTTGATGTCAAGAAGACTGTGATATCGTCCATGTATGCGAGACATGCAATATTCTGTGTTGTGCCAAGTATTTGAACTCCAATGAATGTGCTATTTATTTTTTCAATAAGAGGATTGATATAATGAATAAACATTAATGCACTCAGAGGAGACCCTTGGGATAGGGATTGCATTGGAATGAATGAGGTGAATTTCGGCCATTCATAGTAACATACAGTTCTCTGCTCAGTATCAAGTTTGCAGTCAAATATAGCAGACCTTTGGGTATTTTAGTCTGTTTGAGCATATCCAGTAACACAGGGATTCTCACTGAATCAAAAGCTGAAGCAATATCTACCTGCACCACTAATGTGCTGTATTTCTTCCTCACTCTAGTAGCTATCATCTTGGTCTTGAATAACAATGCTGCTTGCACTGTTAATTTATGTCTTCTTTGCAAATTGTGATTCACTGATGGTTGCTAAAATATATTGCTCAATCTTGTCTTTTATAATTTTTTCTAATATTTCTTATTATATGGCATTATTGCCATGGAATATATCCCTGTAGTTGGTTTAATTTTTTGAGCAAGATGGTTTGCTACATCCTTGAGGTATTTAGCTGTAAAAAAACTTAAATGCTTGAAAATGAACAGTGGTATCCCATGGCCACCTGGGTGACAAGCATTGCTGATAGTTCTCATTTTCTCTATCATATCTTTTTCACTAACTGATAATTCACCCTCAACCTCTCCAAACATTTTTGGCTGGTAAAAAAAGTGAGGTTCTGCACTTAACTTATCTTGAAAATATTTGAACAATGGCATAATTATGTTATGGCCAGTGAACATGCCTTCCTCAGTCTGTATGGCCATTGGCACTTTTAGGCCTGGTACATAACCCAAAGACCACTTGATAAACTTGCAGGTCCATGTGTGCTGTTGTGCCATGCAAAGCTTTTCTTTATCTTCAGATATTCTTCCAGTGATTCACAGCCCTTGTTATAAGCATTAGTCAGCTTTCTTATGTGCATTTGGGTGTTGTGTGTTGGAGTCATCATCATTAGTCTCTGATGTAGCTGATTGGCATATTGCATACGCCTTGATGGTGGTGGCTGATTTCTTGTTACATGATCAACATTGAAAGACAATATATATATATATATATATATATATATATATATATATGTATAAAAGTCAGGTATTGCTGTATAGGATCAAGGCTCATCCCTTTAACCTTCTGCAACAGAGTATATATCTCTGAGAAGAGGAATTCTGCTGCATGTTTTGGAATAAGTACTCTTATTGTTTTTGTTAGGTTGTGATTAACTACTTGCAGTTTTTTTTAGATTGATCATGATTAACTGGGCAGAATGATCAGAAAATGTGGTCAGAACCAATTTTACTTTCATGAGGTGATGCAGCAATGGTGAGTAAAAGACAAGATCTATTAATGTTGCAAACCAACCATTATGAAAGGATAGCCCCTTCTGGCAGAAAACCTTGTCCACTAATCAATGGTATGGCTATTTTATGTAGTGATTTCTGTATAAATTCTTCATAAGATGAGTTGCAGTCCCCAACCAGAACAGTGAGGCTTGCATTCATGGCAAGAATTGAATTTATAAATTATAGATTCTATCTTTTGTTTTTCTGCTGGAATATATACAAGCACTATATTCATTGTAATTATTTTTTGATTCAGTGTTATTATTAGAAGGTTTGAATCAATGTAAACTATTTTTAAATTTTTAAAAGGACAATCTTAAGCAATTACTATTCCAGTTCCTGCAGATGGAGAGGATGAATCTCTGGAACATGCAGAGAAGCCCTGGCACCTCAGATAGGGAGCTGGATTTATTGCCGAGCCTGCATATATCTTTGTTTCTAATAATCCTGTTATATGTGCTCTGATTTTATTTATCCAATTTTTGATTTTGAAATTTTTATTGATTGCATTAAGTCCTCTGACATTTAAAACAGCAATTTTAAGTTTCATTAATAATTTTTCTTTTTGAGTTTAGGAACTCGTGTCTTCTTACTTGCATCTTGAAACACCAGGCCACTCTCTTCATCCACTGCTACAGACCAATTATATATTTCCTGCTCACTGTGAGGATTCTCTTGTTCAAGTCTCACCTTTTTACATCTTCTATCTTGTTCTGGTGGATGCCCTGGTTTGCACCTATATTCATTGTGCATTTCTATTTGGATAGGCAGATCCAGAGTAATAGCCTCCATCACTTCAGCAGATGTTTTATTAATAATTTTTGGGCATGGTATGATTTTAGTTGAAATTTTGAATTTTCTATCTACATGAATCACATCTTCAGTTTCAGTCTCAAGTGCCATTATTTGTGTGTAATCTTTATTTGCGCTCTTTGACTGATTTTGTTGGTCACATTTCATATGGCTTACCTTTGCTGCAATTCTCTTATCCTCTTTTTCATTGTTTAATCTCTCTTGCTCATAGAGCTGATCTGGCCTTTCCTGGCATGCCATTTTAAGCTTACTTTGGTTATTATTATCTTGTATGTTGTCCAGTAACTTATTTTCCACTTTTAAGCCAACTAGTTCACGGTTGGCCTCAATGTGTTTGATGTGTTTTATCTCCTTGTCTGCCATTGCTTCCATTATATTTTCTTTATCTGTTTTTTGCTTACTTTGTTAATTATGTTGTATGGCATCCAGTTCCTTATTTTTCACTTTTATGTCATCTAGTTCTTGGTCACCCTCAATGTGTTTGGTGTGTTTTACTTTCTTGTCTGTGGTTGTTTTATTTTCTGTGGCTTCAATTATATCTTCTTCATCTAGTTGGTTTATTTCTCCACATTTTTTATTATTTTTTTGCATACTGTTTATATCTATTTTTGATCTTTGGTGTTCATCAGGTGTATTTTCTGTTCCAGTCTCAGATTCCAGTCTTTCATTGTTATCTTAATTTCCTTTTTTTGATTGTTTTTTTTTATGAGGCTTTATCTGTTTTGGTCTGACTTCAATTCTTTGGCCTTCTTTTTCATTGGTTAGTTTGTCATTCTCAAGCATCTGTGATAGTACTGACTGATCAGCAACTTTCAGCATATTTTGCTTATTTCTTTGTATATCATCTATTTGTTTATTAATTTTTTGCATGTCACCCATCTCTTGGTTACACTCTTCATGTTTGGTGTATTTCCTCTTTTTATCTGGCCTTGTCTGATTTTGTGTTCCTTCCTTTGTATATTCTTTATCTGTCATTTCTGCCCATTTTTTTTTCATTTTTTTGCATGTCATCTATTTCTCGGCCAGTCAATGGGTGTTTGGGATTTTCTATCTTTTTGTCGAAATTTGCTTGATCTTCCAGTTTCTCTGTTGTGTATTCTTTAATTAATATTTGCTGTGTTTTAGCTGCTGACTGGTCATTGCTGTTGTGCTTTCTTCCACAGTCTATTGTCTGGTGTTCTCTACTGCCACACACAAAACATTGTGGCCTAAGTTCTTTAATTTGTATAGTCAGGATTGCTTTTTGATCCATTATTATACTTGGGATGTCTTCGGGTCATATACCTTCATTCATTTGATCTTGAAATAAAAACTGTTTGAATAAACTAGTGTAGGCATGTCTGAGCGAAATATTGGCTTCATGTATTTTGGTTGCCCAAAGGGTTTCATTAATTTTGTGAAATAGTATAATATTATACCCAAAATAGGTATTTTTAATAATGCCAGTGTGATAGTTTTGCATCTCTCTATCTACAATCAGAAGAGCATAATTTTCCAAAGTCTTTTTTCTTGAAAATCTGCACATTGTGTTTCATTAATGAATTCTACCGCCAGATAGCTTGAGTTGGTATGCTCTCCTATTGTTGAAACTAAGCTCCACATTTTGTTGTTAGATAACTCTTTACATAGTATTTCCTTTGGAAACTTGTAGAGAGAGAGATTTCTATCTGTTGCTGCTAAGACGATTGACTTATTTGAAAAAAATCTCTTAAATGACATGAATAATTTTTTTGGTATGGTCTCATTAAATCTGCGATTTATCTCATCCACTTCTTCTTTTAACCAAATGTTTTACAAAGGCACATCGGCATCATATTCATTCATATTTATATCATTCACTTCATTCAGGTCATCCTGATTGGCACTTCTAAATCTTGGAATTTGTTTTGCATTTTGCAAATTTAATTCAGTTATGTTTGCATATGTTGTCTGTGCTCTAATGTTGCTATATATTCGTGAAGTCTGATTCGGGCCAAATTTTATCTTGGATTCTGATATGGATGCCATTTTGACAATATATAGCGTCTGTATAGTGCTTAGGAAAACAAAAAATTATAAGCAATAAATCACTTACTTTGTGAGTAAAAAATCCGTTTTCCCTGATATGTGTGAATATTAATGTTTTAAGCAACTGTTTTTTGGCAATTCAGTATTTTTTTATACTTTTGTTGGAAACGTTTATCTAATTCATCTAACCAAAGACACAGCAGGACCGCATATTATTATTATTATTATTATTATTATTATTAATTATTATTATTATTATTATTATTATTATTATTATTATTATTATTATTATTATTATTATTATTATTATTATTATTATTATTATTATTATTATTATTATTATTATTATTATTATTATTATTATTATTATTATTATTATTATTATTATTATTATTATTATTATTATTATTATTATTATTATTATTATTATTATTATTATTATTATTATTATTATTATTATTATTATTAGATAATTGCATTTTTAAAATGTCATGTTACAATTGCAGTTGTGGCATCAAAATAAAAACTTCTAATTTCAACAAATTAGATCTCCTCTTCACTACATTTTAGCAATGCATATTTTTTATATAAAATTAATCAATAAATGAATAGGTATATTAGGCTTGATTGAATAGCCAGTACAAGTACCTGATCTTATCCCAATATTTTTTTTTTCTTTTAGTGAGTTATCAAAGATAAGATATATTTAAAAAAAACTATGCATAATTAATAACAAAATTTGACTCATAAAAGAGCATGCCAAAACAATCATGGCAATAAAGAACATTGAGTGCAAAAACTAAATTACAGCAACATAAAAAATGAGGACCACTTATTAGAATATATAATAGATTATACTTAAATGTGTTATTATTCAATATAATATTATTATATATATTGATCTATTATATAAACCCATATACCTATTTATGCACTCTTTTATATAAAATTAAGACATCTATGTGTTGAAAGTTATGTATGTTTATTCTCTTGTCAAAAGTAGCTTGAAATAATTAGGAAATCAATACTGTGATAAGGTGACAACACTTGATCATCATCATTTTTAGTTTGTCATTAATAGACATAAGTTAAAGCACTTTATTTTAGCATTTCAGTATTTGAAATTACATTATAAACTTTAATGCTTTTCGTAATTATCAATATATGGATGTAATAATATGTTGGATTATTTTTATCATCTATCAGTAAATGAAAATTTTAAACTTTATTTAAACTTTTCAAATACAAATAACTTGTTAAATAATAACACACAAATAGACAACACAATTTAAGAATTACAGATACTTACATGGCCTGTGTGTGTGTGTTATTTCTAACAAGTTGTTTGTATTTGAAAAGTTTAAATAAAGGTTAAAATGTTCTATACATTCAACATTTACTGTTAGATGATAAAAATAGTCCAATATATTATCACATCTAATTTAGCATCATCATATATCTTCAGACAAATATCAGTATATGAATACTGAAATGATTATCCATAGCAATAGGGTGTGTGTGTGTGTGTGTGTAATTGTAGTATGTTGAATAAAAAACCATAATAATCATATAATAAAAAGTAAAAAGAAGTAATAATGGGGACCAACTATAAAGTAATTACTTATAAAATTTAATTACAAAAAAAAAAAAATCAAGTCAGATGTCACATGACCTAATTTAATAAAGCTTGTTAAGAGTTTGTTTTGTGAGCTCTATATATTGCAAAATTTAAATAATTTACAATACTAAAAAATTGAATATACATCAGAGATTGATTGTTTATTTTGTTATAAGTTCACATTGTAAATAACTTTAAGAAATTAACATTTAAATTATATCTTATGTAAATATATATGCAAGTTATATTAATCTATACATGTATAAATCAAACATGTATGTACAAACAAAATACTAAGTTTTTTTTATAAAAATATAAATTGCAAATATTCAGGATTAAGATAAGTTTAATTAGTCAAATGAGATTTGTTTAAGAAATTGAAGAGCATTATTTATTTTAAAAGATTAAAATTTATCTTTTGCTTGAAAGAATATTTAAAATTATTATTTCTTTATATTTTTTTTAGTTTATTAATTATATATGGGTTAGTATAGACAGTACATTCATATCTGTTATATTTTTTCTAAGCCTCCTTCATGTACATCCATACAATGTCTATAGTAGCTTATGTTTTGTTAATAAACTTTGATTAGAATATGTATTGTTTATTGAACTGAAAGTGTACAATACTTTTCAACATACACATATATTTAATGCAGACACTTTTCATATGTATAGTGTGTATATATAAATTAAAATTATAAACAAAATTTTTAAAAATAATAATATAGTTATTAATAATAAATTGAGAGGACACATTTACATATAGTTTGCTGAGATTGTATTCATTCATTCATTGATTGAAAAATTAAGAAGGAAAAAACTTATTGTACTGCATTTTATAACTAAAATGAAATATCTGGTTTTTTTATCCAATTAAATATGTTCTGGGCTATATTCTTTTTTTTTACAATAACTTCTTTCATTCTTGTAGAAATGTAATAGTAGTCTTATTATCAATAAACTATGATCTCTGAAACTATTTTGATATTTTTAAGTCAGTATCACTTTTAAGTATTGTACCATCAAAAATGTATGTCTATCCAACAAGACTTAGAATCTGAGCAAAAGTACTCTGAATCCAATTATACCTGAGATACACAGGTCAGGAGCAATCATGAATTCTAACATGTTTTCCCATTCTCCAAATCTATAACACTATGGAGAACACCTATGGTGATACCACATAAATTCATCATTTCTGGGCCTGGTGCTACAACATAGTATATGAGATCTCAGCTGCTGATGATGGTTGATAAGACATTGTGTGAACCTGAAAGATAATTTAAAAGATATATATACATATATTAAAAAGATTCGAACACTAAGTTTAGATATGAATGTTTATTATAACAAAAGATTAAATTGCGATTACATATATATATTACCAACTTCATACATATACACTTTCTTTTATTTACAAACAGTTGTCAATCCTAAATCAATTCTTTATGGATTGACTGGTTTAGATATAATGCAGTATTACATATAAATAAATATCTTTGGAATTTAGATTTTATTTAGATTTACATGAGATATTTATCTGGGTGGATGAGGGACATTCTACACATTGTGAAATTACATATATATATACAATTACGGGGTTTCGCTATTTCTATAACTTTGATAGTTTTTCCTTGGCATTATAATACAGAGATTTATTTAGTATTCATTGCATTTTATTTACAACATTTGAAAAAAATACATCGGGATTTGTAAGTATACGAACATAAGTATTTATTATTCATTTTAAACATTTATAGATCAAATATTTAGTGAAACTTTATAAATATGGTAATGACTTATTTAAAAGAAGGGGAGAGCAGCTTCAGAATGGTTGGATCCAAAAACTCCAACAAAAAATATTTAAAAATATAAATGGTTCATTATCACATATCATTATCATTTATTTTATTAAACAGGTGAGGAAATGAAATATAAAAAATTATGGTAGTAACATATAGGCCAGTAAGAGAAAATATGGTGACTTTACCCAATAAAAGTTCAATCTTTTATTTGATGATAGTATTCCCACTTCAGTTGGAGCAATATCTTATGGAGAGGTAGTTAGGAAGTTGCTATGGTCCAATGTATGGTAATCCATGCAGAACTTCAACTACACTAGCTCACTTGTTCCAGGGCCCTTGTTTTGAACAAGAATACTAAAAAAAATGGATGGCTTTGTAATCCTCTGGAGTAACAGTATGAATGGATACTAGCAATGTAATAACATATATAAGAAGAAGAATGGCAAACAAGAAAGTTCTGGATCCTCTGAAATGACGGTACAGATGGACCTAATCAAAGCAATATATAACTTATTAATACATTCTGACATATGCTAGCAATGTGACTATAAAAACATGAAATTATTTGATTTAATAATAAAAAAAGCCTTAAATAGTTTAATGAAGATGTAATGACATATTTAAATAATGACCCATATACAATAAAGTCACTAATAAGAAATTAAAATTATAATTAATAAAGTGTGCATTTCTCCTCTTTCTTGAATCAAACCCATTTTATTTAACATATAAAAACACAAAGTCTTGCACTTAAGAGTGTGGCTAACAAAATAAAATGGGTCGCCAGCCTTTTGGTGATGATTATTAAAATAAAAAAATCAATAAAATCAAAACAGACACCAAAGCCCACCGAGATTGAAAAATTACTTATACATCTTGGATAAGTTAACAATAAACTATTTGAATGCATATATTTATTAGAGAGAGAAACTCAACCTTAAGAGCCATTTAGAAATAAATAAAATAAATGACTACTTTCCCACCCACCCCTCTTTTCTATTCCACAGTGGAATATAGGCAAAGCTTGTAAGACTGGGTTTGATTGATATATATATATATATAAAAGTTACACGAAAATATAAAAATATCATCAATAAGAAATTATTACTGCACTAAATTAAACAATTCAAAACAAAACAACACTCTCCATATAGTAGTGCCATCTTGTGCTAACAAGAGCAATCAATGGATGCCAGAAGGCTTGTGCATAAAATCCCTATCTGGTGCCTACTCATCCAATATCCCCAGACTAGTTTCTGGCTTGTGGCCTTCATCAGTGAGGAGCCTTGGATCTGAGAGCACTTGTTAGCACAAGATGGCACTACTTATGGAGAGTGTTGTTTTGTTTTGAATTGTTTAATAACAAGTATTGTGCTAGTATGAGATAGTGATCATGTGATGCACTAAATTACAGAAATACTAAGAAGCATGAGTTGGATGAAAGAATATTTATTATGATTAGTTTTGGATTATAGAATTGATCTACAGAAATTAAAAAGTTAGGCTAAAGTAATCACTAGTCAGCAAGTTAACAGAGATTTAACAGTTAAAAAAAGAATTAATTTTAAGTTTAATTAGTTAGAACTTGGGTAAGGCAATTAAAATGACTTTTGGGCTTGTTACCTTGTGATCCTCTGGAGCAATGGTATGGATGAATCTTGTATTGAGGTGGCATTCCTTGACTTTCAGACAGGCAGATTCTAATTAGGTTGAAGGCATTTCTTCTTGGCCATGGTGGTTTTCTAATAACATGGGCACTTTTGATTGGAAGAAGCTATACTGCTACATGGTGAGGAGATGGTCTAAAAATTGAGAAAGGTGGATTGGGTCCCTCTACTCCTCAAATTCCATTTCAAAAAATCAATGAGCATGTAGTATGTTAGCAACAGCAGACAAAACTCTCTAATACAATATATTTTTTAGCCCTATTTATACAACGTTCTTAATTTGATCAGGAATGCTTTTAATTAAATTCCTAGCCGAGAAATATTTGGTCTATTGTTATTGGAGATGCAATCATTAAAGAACTGTCCAAAAATAAATTCAAATCAATTTCCAGATTGAAAATAGATTTGACAAAAATGTTTGCAACCAAATTAAAATTCATTAGCTTTGTTTTAATTTTACTTTCATTAAAACTTGAATTAAAATTTATTTTAAAACCCTGAACAATATACTGTTTCTACCCTTTTTATTACCTTTGGACAATTAAAGGTTGCATCTTCCATCTTCAATTTTTATATACTTATATAAAAAAAATTATTTCAAAGTAAAAAAATATAATTTTTAAAAATATACAAAATTATTTACATTTATTATTTTGTAATTACATGCTGAAACAGATATATTGTTTCACATATATATTTTCAAGTTTTCCTTTCCTTCCCAGCTAAAGCAGTTTAAATTAAAAATAAAACTGATGGGATTCAGTAAATAAAAATTTAAATAAAAAAGCAAGTGACAGTAAATTAAAGTCATTTTTCCAACTGCATTATAAAAACAAATAATTAAAAAAAAGTAAAATAAAGAAAATTTAAAAAAGCACTTATTCACTAAATCTTTATCATTAATTGATAAAGCTTCAATTAAAATACAGCAGATACGATTTATTTTAGAGCTATATGTTTTCAGATTTAAATGTAAAAAACTTAAAGATAGCATCACCTTCTTGCCTAATGCTTCTAATCAGTTGTTTTTTTAAAAAATATGGGAAGCAGAAGAAATAAAAGGAGCAACTTGATAAGATAAGTCAATTACAGTGACAGTTTGTTTTTTTTTTATTTAAAAATATATTTATTGACATTATAAAATTGTACAGATGCATAATAAATACATTTTGTTAATGTTGGCTCATCCATTGCTGGAATTGGTCTGAAAGAAGTATGCCAGAGCCATTCACTGCACTAGCAGGTTAATATATGAGTAAATATGTACTATTTTGTTGGTATTGCCCACCCCTTTTGAGGTTGACCCAATAATACTAACTTATCAGCTGGGATACATGTAGTGTGAAATCAATGCCTCTCTAGTAGAATCTGACATGTTGCAGCACAGACTACTTCTTCTACGATACACTACAATGTGGATATATCAGATCCAAAATTCATGTTAGTCTGTGGGCCATACTAGTAGGCTCGTATATTATTAAACAAAAATCTAGAGGATAGTATCTTATCCTTGTCTTGAAGAGCTTTGAGATTATCGCAAAATATAGCATTGGGGTCCGGTGTTGGTAGTGTGAACTTTGTCCTGCACCTTGTGTACCAAAAAGCATATGTCAGGAAGATAGATAACCTGATTACTGTAAAGTCGCCAGAGAAGAGACAAGCCCTGATGTCCAGGATTTTATCCACTGCTATAACTCTTCAAATACTGTTATAGCCTGGACATATATTTAACAGATGATTAAAGGACTCCTCTCCTCTAGAACGGGCATGACAAATTGGGTCTATTTTATTTAAAAACCACTTGTAGTATAAGAATGTATTAGTTGGCATGGAATCCATATTCACCTTGATCAGATAATCCAAAAGTTTGGGCTCCAGTAGCAGATATTTAAATATTGTGGTGATTTTATGATTGCTGTGCCCTAGGTGAGCATAAATAACTGTATTTACAGGATTCAGCAGGTGATGTGCCTGCCAGATGTTGACTTTATTATTAAACTCTGTTGTTGAGTGCCCGATGTATAGAGATTGTTGTTTAATAACGGTGTCAAGCCATGTGTGTTTACTGGGGGGAGGTCTGTCAGTAGGTATTACAGTCTCTATAATATCTGATAGAGGCTACTTTTTTCCAGGTTTACTAAAAGTGAATGCCCTTTTTGGAAATTGATTGTCTGTATTGAATGGAGACCCATACTGTTCTGTCTCCTGTGAAACTGAAGTCTGCGGATGCTAATTGCAGTGGTCCGACCTCTCCATAAGAGCTGACCACAGAGCCTCTGAATCTGTAAGCTGAATGATTTGGTAACGGTCATTATTGGCAGGTAGTAATTTATGCTCGCCATAATCTTCATATTAATAAGAGCAATCTTCTCTTGTAGTGACAGTTACAGTTTCAGACAGTTACAATTACAATAAATCAGTTATTAGTAGGAAGACGTGTTGAAATTGTAGTCATTGTTATGCCATTTGTTACTTTTTGAAATTTTTAAAATAACCAAGTTGGGAAATACAGAAGAAAACTTTTTTAGTTATTGAATAACTGAATAATGGAAATGTGCATTATTAATATGGAAACCTCCAGTATGAGTGAGTGAAATCAGTTCTTCTTTGTCTCTCCAAACATGTGTAAAGCCAATGAAAATTCAAAAAACATGCCCAATTAACAGCAGCAGTAATTCAGTGTACCATTTGCCCAAGTCAGCTAATTCATGATGTAAAGATTTAAATATCAAGGTAAAGAAAATTTATATACATTTATAATATTTAAGTATATTTTGAAAACATATTTGTTGGAATAATTAATGTATAAAATAAAATACAATTATTCAATGATTGATTTATCAAGTAAAACCTAAGAAAATAATGTTTTTAAAAAATAATGTTTTAAAGAATAATAATTATTCTGATTTAAGAACTTAAGAATATTGGTTTAAAAATAAATGAAAAATATAATAATAAGTGAGTTAAATCAATCATGTATTTATATATATATGTGAATACATGATTTGTAATGCATGGATAGAAAAATTAAATTGAATATGTTTCTACTTCAAATATGAACAGGAATTAGATATGCCTTTATAATACACAGATTAAAAATGCTTCTATGTAAAAATTAAATTGAATGAAGGTGCTTCTACTTCAAATATACACCTGTATCAAAGATGAATTACACAAATAAATAACTCAAATCTACAATTCTGAATTAGAGAATTAATATTCTAGTATAAAGAATGACTTGAATTTAAACCCAGACATCTGTATCAAAGATGGGTTAAACAAATGAATAACTCAAATCTACAAATCTGAATTAGAGAATTAATATTCTAGTATAAGGAATGACTTGAATTTAAACCCAGACATCTGTATTAAAGATGAGTTAAACAAATGAATAAGTCAAATCTACACACATGAATTCGAGAATTAATCTTTTAATATAAATGAATGAATGACTTGAACCTATATCCATACACTTGGATTAAAGATGAATTAAGTAAATAACTGATTTAAATCTACAAATCTGAATTAGAGAATAAATCTTGTAATATAAAGGAATGACATGAACCTATATCCATATACTTGGATTAAAGATGAATTAAGTAAATTCATGATTTAAATCTACAAATCTAAATTAGAGATTTAATATTTTAATATAAGGAATGACTTAAATTTAAACCCAAACACCTGTATCAAAGATGGATTAACATATCAATAACTCAAATCTACAAATCTGAATTAGAGAATTAATATTTTAATATAAGTGAATGACTGGAATTTAAACCCAAACACTTGAATTAAAGATGAATGACTTGAATTTATATCCACATACCTGGATCAAAGTCAAATGACTTAAATTTATATCCACATACCTGGTTCAAAGATGAATGACTTGAATGTATAATCACGTACCTGGATCCCAGATGAATGACTGAGATTTACATCCAGATACCACAATCAAGGATGAATATTTTGTACAAAACTTATAGTTGGACTTATTGCACCAATGACCTAGGACCATATACATATATATTTACTGACAATCCAAAGATAAACTGTCAATAACTTTTGTTATCAAATAAATAAATCTTTTTTATCTAAAACTAATTCAAAGATGAACCGTCAATAACTTTTATTGTCAAATCAATAAATCATTGTTATCTAAAACTAGTTTATCTAGTTAGTTTCATTCCACATCACTCATTATTTATTACATTCATTCACAAAAATCTCATGCCTCCTGAGCTATGTTCAGCATAACCAGATCTGAATAAGTAAGTAAGGTTGTGATAAGCTGAAACTCTAGTGGCGCCATTTGGGAAACCAAACAAACAAATTTTCTAGATGTTTCCAATCTCTTGAATGCTACATCCTCTGATGAACAGGAAATGTTGTTGTAGGGTGGTAAAATAGACATTTGGTAATACCAATCTTTGGTTTTATCCTGCAATATGCTTATCAGGAAATAGTTATAACTGATAACATAGGTTGTACAGAGGTCCAGTTACATTTGTCACCCTATTGTGAGGCCTGATCTGGCTAGCCTGCCCATAGGTGTAAAAAGCTAGAAGAAAGTAAATGAAGAAATCTAAAAGGCAAAAGCAAATTACAATTCTGTAGATGTGAACAGTGCCCATGTGTGGGATTGTAAAATGAACTAAAAAAATGGGAAACTAAGACAGCCAAGTAAAAATGAATAGTATACAATGAATAAAACAGGCATGAACAAAAATGTTGCTATTAAATCATGGAATGGAGAGAGAGAGTGAAGCTTATCAATGTTGAAATATAATAGTAGAATATCAAAAGAAAAGCAGGCGCAGATAGAAAAACTGCTAGAAAAATATCAAGACATTTTCTCAGAAGTACGAGGGATTATTCATGAGTATGAACATCGAATAAAGGTGACAGATGAGCAACCATAAAAGTCCTGGTCATATCCCATACCCCATCAGCATAAATCAGAAGTGTCAAAGCAATTGACAGAAATGATAGGATGGGGAATGATTTCTAAGTGTTCATCCCCTTTTAACAATCCACTAGTAGTCATGAAAAAAAGATGGTACTGTCCATTTATGCTTGGATGTCCATCAACTGAATAGAATAATGGTGCCAGATCATAATGTACCATCTCTGAAATTATTAGATACTATTAAAATTTTGAGGAAAGAATATTTTTACCATCCTCGATCTTATGGCCAGCTACTGGCAAATTAAGCTGCATCCCTGAAGATAGGAGATATATGGCATTCTGATACAATGGATATTTATATCAATTTAACAGGATGTCCTTCGGGTTGAAAAACAGCAGTTCTGGTCTGCTGTAATGTCTAGACAGAGTGTTGTCAGATGAAATCAAGCAAGTAATATCAATGTATGTTGATGATGTCATCATTGCATTGGAGAATTTACAAGAACACCTCCAACATTTAGAATTTTTTAAAAGAGTATAAAGAAAAGGGAATAAAAATTAACATAAAGAAGAATACTTTGGTGGCTGAGGAAGTAAAAATTTTTGGGCCACATCATTAACAATCAATGCACTAGCCACAGTATGAAAAGATACAGGTTATTCAGGAGTTCCCAAAGCCCAAGACAAAGAAGCAAATTAGATCCTTTCTTGGGCTTTGCAACTTTTATAATAAGTTTTATAAAGATTTTGCTCTTGATATGGAACCCTTACTTCAATTAATAAGAAAGGATGCACCATGGAAATGGACCATTGAACAAGAAGAAAATTTTGAGTCAATTAAAAAGAAGTTTCTGGAGCAAGTAGTGTTAACTTACCAGACTTTAATCAGTCATTTTATCTTCAAATAGATAGCAGCAGCTATGGCCTGGGAGCTACCTTGTTCCAAGTTCATGGAGATAATCAACTGAGAGTCTTATATTTTATTAGCAGCTTATTAAAAGGCCCAGAGTTGAATTATACTATGACAGAGAAGGAGGCTCTGGCAGTTATATGAGCCTTCCAGAAGTTCCACCAATTTCTTCTTGGGGCACAAGTAGTCATTATTACAGACCACAAAAGTTTAAAAATTCCTGACCCACAGTTACTTAACCAATAGCTGTTTGATGAGGTGGTGCTGGTTGCTTCAGGAATTCAATTATACAGTTCAATATTGTAAAGGGTTGGATAATATAGTTGCAGATGCATTGAGCTGAAACCCTATTAAGTTGGAACAACAATATTTACATGCAGATAATGTGTGCATTGCAGCAGCAGGTCTAATCAGTACAGAAGATATTGAAACCAGTCTAAGTGAGCTGGAAGATTGTCAAAAACATGATGCATATTATAGAGAAGTGTTTGAAAATATTGAAAAGGAGAAAAGGAATCTGAATCAGGAAGCTAACCCAGTGGAGGAACAGTGGAAAAAATACGCAATCAGAAAAAAGGTTTTGCAATACTGCATTAGTGCCTCTACTATCAGTGGCAAATTGTAGTACCTTTAAAGATATGTGATCTACTTATTATATACACCCATAGTAAGGACATTATGGTGCTGAGAAAACTCACCATGTATTACAGAATTGATTCTATTGGCCAAAGCAATACAAAGAAGTGGTGTCATTAATAAAAGGGTGCAAAATTTGCCAAAGAACCAAGCCACTGAATAAATCTTACTCAGGGTTCTTGAATCCAATTCTTGCAAGGGAGCCTAATGAAATTCTAGCAGTTAATTATTATGGCTTTTTGCCCCCATTTCATCGGATGAAGTATTTATTCATTGGGTATGACACATTCACCAAATGGGTAGTTTTATATTCCATACCTCAGGCTAATTCCCTGAACACTATAAAAGTGTTATAAAATGAACATTTTAGCAAAGTGAAAAAAACACAAATAATCACCTCTGATCATGGCACCCTATTTGTCTCTGCCAAATGAAAAAAATGCATCAGCAAGGAGATTATAAAGCACATACTGATGTCTATTCATAACCATCAATTCAACCCAAGTGAATATGTAATGCAGGAGCTGGGTCAGTTATTCAGGGTATACTTGAATGCAAATCATCATGTATGGGTTGACCAGGTTCAATGAGTAGTCAACTATATTAATTGGATGCTGAATACTGAATCTGTCAATGGGTTTTGCACCAGTGCAACTTCATTAGGGAAAATCTATACCCATGCTTTACTGTACAAAAATTCTGATAGTACCAGATATTATTGATAAGAAGAAGGATGAAGAAAAGGCTCTTCAGCTCTTCAACATATGAAAGAAATATGTGAGCTCATCTCACTCCTTTCAAAAAAGTTGGAGCTCAAGTGATGGTTCGTGGACATCCAGTAAGTCATCCTGAATAAAACATATATAAGAAGTTTCAGGATATTTATGAAGGCCCATATACAATAGTGAAGCAATATGGATATAATGCATTTACCATATCAGAATCAGGAAAAAAGGGAACATTCAATACAAGGTTGTTATGACCTTATGTAGAGATAGCCGATGGAAGAAATTTGTGAGTGAGATGTAGTGATGTGTGAAATTGTATTTTTTATGCTGAGGTGGATGGACAATTGAGCAAGGTTGCCTGGATGCAGGATGTTCATGATGCTCTGAAGTACAGGCTCAACACTGTCTAGACCTAGATGTTGAGCTCATAGAGTAGTCCAGTGGTGTATATGTAGGCCTTATGAATAGGCCTTGGTCTCATGAATAGATCTGATTTATAACCCCTAAGACTCACAAGAGATGTGCAGGGCTGTCCCAGTCCCAAATATGTTTTCTGGCTCCTACTCTTATTTGGATCTCTTTCTAGGTACCAGGAGGTATAGCTTAAAAATGAGGTATTTTTTCACAATGTCATGAGGCATTGAGTACTGGTAGTCTATGCTTGGTTATCTGCTTATCCTGACATTGGAAGCTATAGTTCATGTATTCACTTTTTCTGTTTCATCTTATCTATTTCATCAGCCTAACTCCAGTAGAGACACAATAATGAGTAATGGCATTTATACTATGTGGAATGTAATTGTATTTCCAGGCAATTTTATCCAAAAATTTATCATGGGGTAATAAAACAGACACATTGTTTCACATATATATTTTCAAGATTTCTTTCCTTCCACAGCTAAAGCAGTTTAAATTAAAAATAAAACTGATGTGGTTCAGTAAATAAAAATTCAAATAAAGAAGCAAGTGACAGTGAATTAAAGTTGTTTTTCCAACTGTGCTATAAAAACAAATAATAAAAAAAGGTAAAATAAAAAAATGTAAAAGCACTTAATTAATAAATCTTTATCATTAATTGATAAAGCTTCAATTAAAATATAGCAGATACGATTTATTTTAGAGCTATATGTTTTCAGATTTAAATGTAAAAAACTTAAAGATAGCATCACCTTCTTGCCTGGGGCTTCTAATCAGTTGTTTTTTTAAAAAAACATGTTAGTATGTAAAAAAACATGGGAAGCAGAAGAAATAAAAGGAGCAACTTGATAAGATAAGTCAATTACAGTGACAGTTACAGTTTCAGACAGTTACAATTACAATAAATCAAGTTATTAGTAGGGAGATGTGTTGAAATTGTAGTCATTGTTATGCCATTTGTTACTTTTTGGAATTTCTAAAATAACCAAGTTGGGAAATACAAAAGAAAACTTTTTTAGTTATTGAATAACTGAATAATGGAAAAGTGCATTATTAATTTTGGAAAACTTCAGTATGAGTGAGTGAAATCAGTTCTTTTTTGTCTCTCCAAACATGTGAAAATCCCATGAAAATTCAAAAAACATGCCCAATTAACAGCAGCAGTAATTCAGGGTACCATTTGCCCCAGTCAGCTAATTCTTGATGTGAAGATTTAAATATCAAGGTAAGAACAATTTATATACATTTATAATATTTAAGTATATTTTGAAAACATATTTGTTGAAATAATTAATGTATAAAATAAAATACAATTATTCAATGATTGATTTATCAAATAAAACCTAAGAAAATAATGTTTTTAAAGAATAATGTTTTAAAGAATAATAATTATACTGATTTAAGAACTTAAAAATATTGATTTAAAAATAAATGAAAAATATAATATGTGATTTAAATCAATCATGTATTTATATATACATGAATACATGATTTGTAATGCATGGATAGAAAATTAAATTAAATATGTTTCTACTTCAAATATGAATAGGAATTAGATATGCCTTTATAATACACAGATTAAAAATGCTTCTCTGTAAAAATTAAATTGAATGAATGTGTTTCTATTTTAAATATATACCTGTACCAAAGATGAATTAAACAAATTAATAACTCAAATCTACAAATCTGAATTAGAGAATTAATATTCTAATATAAGGAATGACTTGAATTTAAACCCAGACATTTGTATCAAAGATTAGTTAAACAAATGAATAACTCAAATCTACACACATGAATGCGAGAATTAATCTTTTAATATAAAGGAATGATTTGTACCTACATCCATACCCTTGGATTAAAGATGAGTTAAGTAAATAACTGATTTAAATCTACAAATCTGAATTAGAGAATTAATCTTGTAATATAAAGGAATGATATGAACCTACATCCATATACTTGGATTAAAGATGCATTAAGTATATAAATGATTTAAATCTACAAATATGAATTAGAGAAATAATATTTTAATATAAGGAATGACTTCCTAGACACTTGGATCAAAGATGAATGACTTGAATTTATATCCACATACCTGAATTAAAGTCAAATGACTTGACTTTATATCCACATATCTGGATCAAAGATGATTGACTTGAATGTATATCCACATACCTGGATCCCAGATAAATGACCGATATTTACATCCAGATACCACAATTGAAGATGAATATTTTGCACAGAATTTATAGTTGGACTTATTGCACCAATCATCAATTATTATGAAAAGAATGATTAACTGTAAATCAAAATGACCTAGGACCATATGCACATAACTTTTGTTGTCAAATAAATAAATCATTGTTTTCTAAAACTAATCTATCTAGTTAGGTTCATTTCACATCATTCATCATTTATTGCATTCATTCACAAGAATCTTATGCCTCCTGAGTTATGTTCAGTATAACCAGATCTGAATAAGTAATGTTGTGGTAAGCTGGAACTCTAGTTTTGCACCATTTGGGAAACCAAACAAACAAATTTTCTAGATGTTTCCAGTCTCTTGAATGCTACATTTGGTGATGAGCAGAAAATATTGTTGCAGGGTGGTAAGATAGACATTGGGTAATGCCAATCTTTGTTTCCATCCTGCAATATGCTCATCAGGAAATAGTTACAACTAATAACATAGGTTGTACAGGCATCCCGTTACAATACATGTGCCCTCATAATATATGTGTATATCTGAGTCACATCTATCAATGTTAATGATACTAAAATAATTAAAGAAATTTTTTTATTCAAAACATATATTTATAAATCTTATATACACATCTCCGAAATACACATACAACTTATATATATATATATATATATATATATATATATATATATATATATATATATCGGATATATATATATATAAAGTAAAGAAGCAAGATGAAATGTAGGGTTTGATATTGGGCTAGTGCTAGTTGAATGGTAGAATAGTGAAGCTCAATCTTGTGCTAAGATTGATTGCTTCAGTATGTTCTAAAATTTTGTAAAACATTTAACATTATGATAGAACACATTATGTGAAATATTGCACCTCAAATTCAAAAGAGATAATAAAGGAACGATAAAATCAATATAAACTGAAGAAATTTTATTAATGAACTTGATCACTTATGGCACTTTGAGACAGAAAAACATTTGCTGTCATATTGTAAAAATTATTTACAAATTTTCTTTTATTTTTTTAAAGTATGGTTATGTATGGTGTGCAGGAAAGAAAAAATGATTGCTTGGATATTATAAATTAAATGTATAAATTTTAATGTTTTTCTTGTTTGTTTATTTATTTACTTTTTTTTTTATTTTTGGATCATGGATAACTGAAGTTGCATATATTGATACAGTGTAATTTGTGATTTTACTGTATTGTTCAATAAAAATCCAAAAATTTTAAAATATCAGATTTCATTTTTATTTATTTTTTGGTAGTATTATAAAAGAGATTAAGATAATCTTTTGATATCTCAGTTAAACTTACAGCCACATGACTAACTAGTATCTCTTGTTTAGCAATAATTAAAATAAATATAAAAAGAAGAATGAAAAACTACATTTCAGTCTGTGTTGAAATTATTCTGAATTGCAATTAATGTATTTTAATTCATTTACTGATTATAGATATACAATAGATTAATGCCTATGGTGATATAAGATGGTAAGAGAGTAAAAAACTTCATTCTCCCCTGCTCCACGACTGTCGTTTTATAAAACACCATTCCAAAAGTTAAAAAAATATATCTGATTTAAAGAAAAAGACTAATTATAGTAAGTTATGACTTTGCATCTTTTAAAATTAATTATCGGAGAGTTTCATACAGAATTGATCAAATGCCTTAATTCATAAAGCTATGCAACTGTATGGTTGAAAATAAACATTATTTTATGACTGTTTATTTGAATTTGCAAGCATTCACTTAAGCAAAATATATACATTAATGAAAGCCAAATCGGTACTCTAGAATTTCTGTAGAGAGGCAGTAATAAAAAAGCTTGTAAGACCAAAGAAGCATTAAATCAGATGGTCACATTTCTAATAAATGTTCTACGATAAAAATTGTCATTTCTAAATGTTTCGTACTTTGAGAAACAAAAAAACTAAATTTTGTTTTGGATATTTTCTATAAAAAAACGCTATTAAGTAAATATAATTAAGGCAATTTCAGTCTATTTAATAGTAATTATGCCTCTTTTATGTATCTAATACAATTACTATTTTGATATATTAATAATGTAAGGGTTAAGATATTGGAATAACAAACAAATATATTTAACATATATTTTATAATCACACATAATTAAAATATTTCTGTAATTAATATGAAATTGAATTTTTTTTAATTGTTGATTTAGAATATGTCCTTAGGATGTTTGATCTTATTTTAGTGTATAAACATTATTGTCTTATTATTCTGGTTATTTGAAATTATAAAATCATAGTAATAGTTTGAAAAAGTAAAACATTTGAAGTTGAATTTTACGAATAAATTAAATTTTGTTTTAGTTTCTTCAGCAAAAATTCGAACCCATAATTTTGTGATTACAGTCTGATACTTTAATCCATTAAACAGTAGCATAGACCTTTTTTTTTTTAAATTAATAAGACTAATGGAAGAAAAAAAATATTTGTATTTAATTATTATTAATTATAGAAAAATAAACAAACTTATTCATAACTTAATATAAAAATATTTTATGTTCAACTGAATGTAATTTAATTAAAGTTGAGAACTTTTACATTAAAAAATACATTAGGCCTAATTCAATTAATTAAAAATGTTCTTAATTTACATTTTTTTTATTTTTCAAAATTAAAAATAACATTATATAAAAAGTTTTTTTTTCCATTAAAATAAATAACATTTTGAAAGTGTTTATATATATATTAATCTATACAGTATAAAATTTTAAATCAAAATAACTAAAAACAAGTTATTAATAAAACTTCAACCAAAAGCGGTAGCAATTAAAATAACCAGATAAATTTAAAACCTTGCAATTAATTAATGCTGAACAAAATAATGTAATCGAATGGTTTAAAAAGGTTTCAGAGGAAGGGTGGATCGCAATATCTTACGCAATGAAAATAGTGTAGTAATAATAGTGATTTATTCGAATTGTGTAAGTTAAAAAGATATTGTAACATGCAAAGTTAATATATACTTTTACATATTTTTCTGGTATCCTGGAGTATCTAAGAATACCAACTGGGTTGCATCCATAATGAACAAAGAGACAATAACTCAATTATAATTTAATTAGAGTTTATCTGTGCATAACAAATAATATATTGTAACAGTCTGGGTTTTCCACCAGAAGAGGGGGAAGGCATCTAACTATTATCAGGCCTAGGGTCTTCAGGTAGGTTGCTGTAAATATCATGATGAAGTAACTAACCAATTATCATGTTTACTTTTGATGGGCTAGCTCTAAGTTTACTCATTAAATCCAGATGCAATTTAGACCAATTCATTTTTGCATCCAAGTTGTTCATATCTCCCTTCAAATTTTCCTTCATATACTGTTCATATTTACATTCAAGCTATTTATTTTTGCATTCATGCTATTCACTTTTGATCCCATAACCATGATCATTTTGAACATTTGTTCTATCATTTTCATCTCTCCAGTATTCTGCTATTTTGATTCTGGGTGCTTGAGTTATTTCATGGGTGGGGATCTCTCGAATTTGAGCTGTTTGGTTCACTCCCTGCACATGTGATGATTTATCAGTTTCTCTTATGGACCCCTCAGGTACTTCTACTAATGTAGCTTCTTCTCTGCTGCTAGAAGTAGAGCACTCCATCTCACTACTACTTTCTTTACAGTGTCCTGTAAAATTTCCTCATCCATTCTTATTAGTTTCCTTCCATTCTTAAGTAACACTATTTATTCCTTTGTAAATATGAATAAAGATATATTATGGGACCTAGTTCTGTCTCCTGCCATTCTATGCTGGTCTATATATTGCTTTTAATGCCTAGCTTTTAGCCTGTCTATTTTACTTGCCTAACTTCTCTATTTTAGTTTAATTTTATTAATTAACTATTTATTAATAGTCTCAGTTTGTCATCACATTGCCATCAATCAATTCATATCCGATATTTCACAAGAAGTTTCTTTTATTGGTTAGATGTGTTAGCTAGTTGTTGCTCAGATAAATTCCTAAAGGTAAATCAATTCCCAAAAAAAAAAAAATTTTTTTTATTAGTCCAATGGCTGGACTTCCTTGGAAACTTATGTTTCATCCCCCTAACATGCACCAGAATGTAACAGTCTAGGTTTTCCATTAGAAGAGGGAAACATCTAACTACAATTGATCCTATGGTCTTTGGGTAGAATGCTGCGAATGATGTAATGAAGTAACTAACCAATGATCATGTCTACCTCCAGTGGGCTAACTCTAGATTTACTCATTAAATTCAGACATAATTTAGGCCAGTTCATCCATCTCTCACCCCTCTTTTGGATTCTATTATTCTTCAGAATTCAAACCCAGGGAGAATGTTGACCTCAGCTCTCTTTAAGCTTGAATTTATTCTAGACAGCAACAACTGCATCATGGTGTGGATTCCAATTGAGGGTAAGACTCACCTAACCATACTATTGTTTTGTTATGTAAAAGAAAGTGTGTGGGGGTGCATATACACTCAGTTATGAATTGATGGATGGATGGATGAATGGATGGATAAATAAATCTGACAAACTAGAGACAATTTAATAAAAATCAATTGAACAAGATTTAAGTGACTAACAAAATTAAAATTCCAAAGTCTTATAACATTATATATATATATATATGTGTGTGTGTGTGTGTGTGTGTGTGTGTGTCAAAAATGTATCTCTATCATATTGACAAACAAACATATTTATTAACCCAACTCTTTCCATGATAGATATGCATGCTGAAACACTAAATATATTTACAAAGTAGAAAAAATATAACAAAAGAAAAATTATTAGTTCATCACTATAATGAATGTGAAACTACCTGACTATTTACAATATTATTTATAGATGTATGCATTAGCTACATAGTTCATTTCCAATGGTGGAGATTCCATTCACTTTGTGGAGCATCCCCTTGACTATGTACAAGTTTTCTACAATATATAGAAGAGAACATTCATGGACAAAGATGAGTCACTCATACTAAAAAAACAAATATAAACATAGTTACTTAAAAAAATAAAATAAACAAACTCTGTCCTGTAGAAATGTATGGTCTTAATATGAAATAATGTCAAGTAAAATCTTACTTTATTCCATATTTTTTTAAAGATGATGATCCTAGCATCAAATCACTATGCAGGGGGAGCTAACCTAAATTTTATTCAATAAAAAAAATTTGAACTTAACAAATCGCCCCCCCCCCCCATGCTTTCTCGATTCTAGCTACAATGGACTGTTCCAAGTATAGGTAATTCAGTTTCCAGATGTGGAAGTGAAATGAAAATAAAACTCTACAAACATAAAAAATAATAATATATAGCAATTTAAAATTTACCCTGAATTATTCAGAATAAAGTTCATGGATTTGGCAAGTACTGTCCCTCGTAGACACCTTTCCTAGCTGTTCCAGTCACCCTTCCTTGGCAAGTAGTGCATTGCTCATGGGAAATACTTGTTGGCTTGCTTGTACTGATGTTATTTCCTTTTTATGTTGTTATTTTATTCTATATCCATTCTGAAGTTTCAGACAGGTATTTGATGTTTAAGCAAGCATTATATATAGATGAACATTAAATCATCACACCTCCTATGGTCAGAGCTAATGACACTTCGGTCCCACAGCAATATTAAATTAGCCAGAATACATCATTTTGCAATTCATAAAATATTTAACATTTCTTGATTCAACATTTGGCATTTAATAAGTTATATGAGAAATGAATTATTTCATTCTATATATATATGCTGATAATATATTTCTTGTTTTTATTCACATTCAAATAATCGCATAGTCTTTTTATTTCAAATATCCATTTAAATTAGCTCTACTAATTTTATTCAATTGTCTGAATCTATTAAAACTTTTTTTTGTTTAATTATTGATTGTAGTTTTGAATGTTTCCATCATGACAATTAGACTAACAATTTGGATTGTTCAAATAAATTGTCCATATTCTCTGATAATTGAACATTCTATTTTCTGATGTTGGTATTTTGAACCAAGTAAAAAGATGATGGAAATCAAATGAGTTTGCTTTTATACTGCCCCTGATTCACATTGTTTAGTAAGCTTGCATTTCATTTCCTCTTTCATTTATATATACATGCTTATTGTTATGCATGTCATGTTGATGGAAAGTAAAATACGATTACATAATAGAATTCTGTTTTCACCTTCCATATCTGATTATCTAGTAACTGGCTTAATGATGTCTACCAAGTCTAAGTCTTGTCTAATGATGTGAGATGTTGACATTTAGTTTATTGTTTGTGTAAATATATATGTGACTGATCTCTTGAATTTAATTTATTGAGATTTTTTTTTGAATTTAATTTATTGAGATGTTTTTTTCTTAGTATTGCATTTAAAATAAACATTGGTTGGGTGTATATATATATATGTGTGTGTGTTTATTATCTAAATGATAATATACATTCAACTATCCATTAACTAAATTTATTTTTTAGATGAGTTTAATTTAGTGAATAATGCACTATGAACCAAGGCTAATTCCAATTTGATTGTAAGCTACCTTTAAAATATATGTAATAGAATAAAACTAAATGTTAAACTTCAGAAAAGATAATCTCTATTGTAGAATCATCTTTGATAAATGTGTGTACATGAATGCTTTAAGTATTCATTTCACTGTATCCTTTTACAGAGCTTCTTACAGGTATTCTTAAACTACATAATGTGCTGCTTCATGTTAGCACTCCTTCTACATGATCTAAATAAAATAGCATATATTAAGAAAGTCCAGCTTACTAACGATATGCAAATTTTTTAGAATGAACTTAGTGAGTAATGATTTATTGAAGTGTGTGTGGTGGTAATTATAACAAATAAAATATTTTTATTTATATACACACATATAGTATATATAAGCGCTTAAGCACGCTGAAGAAGAAGCTGTCAGTAGTAACAAAACAATAAATTAAATTAATCCAGGCCTAGTACTTTCAAGGTTTTCCTCTCATATTCATGGCCAAAATAAATTATAAACCATTGCTGTAATATTACTAAATAATAATGTATGCAAATGCGTATTCACACACATTGCATTATATTATTACACTAGTTCATTTCCTCCTCTCATCCTAGAAATTTATCATTTTATATAAAATATCTTGCAATCTTTTAGGTGTCTAACAATCTCAGACAAGTCTGGACAAAGCTAAATTTTTTCCTTTGTCATACAATGATGTCTGTAATTTTATGTTATCAAAGATATCATCTTAAATGAAAAAAAATATTGGATTTTTTTTCTTAAATCATTAATGAAGCCACAACAATTATTTATATATATATATATATTATTAAAGTGGAAGTTAACTCTGCTTAATGTGCTATTTCTTAAATATTAAAAATCTCCATGCACTCTCCTGTCAGTAAGAGTTTAAAAAACTTAAGTGAATCACTTAAGTTTAGAGCATATTTCTATATACACCAACTCTCACTGACCATTCTTATATCAGGGCTTGAGTCTATTGTGTGTCTGATGTTATAATCAAATGTTGAATTGTACAAATTTAGTTAACCTCTTGCAGTTGGAATTTAATGTCTCATTTTTAACCACCTACAGTAATAGTTATATGACTTATAAATGTAAATCTATTATTATATAGCACTAAAAACTAAATTTTTACAATTCAATATTTGATTATAACATCAGGCACACAATAGATTCAAGCCCTGATTTAAGAATGGTCAGTGAGAATTGGTGTATATAGAAATATGCTCTAAACCTAAGTGATTCACTTAAGTTTTTTAAATTCTTACTGGTGGGTGAGTGCATGGAGATTTTTAATATTTAAGAAATAGCACATTAGCAGAGGTTGACTTCCATTTTAATAATTTCAAATTATTATTATTTAAGGCTTAATATTTATATATGTTATTAATTAGAAAATAATATTTTGTTTAAAATATATTTCAGATTTATATATTAAATAATATATAGAACTGTTATATTTACAATTTCTCATCTTCAGTCTGGCACCTTTTAATATATATTTTTTTTAGTTTAATGCCCTTCAAACTTTTACAGTGATGTATTTTTCACGGCTTTTAACTTTTCCTATTTTGTACTATTTTCTTTATTTCTTCTTTCATGTATATTTTCATTTCTAGTATTTCTTTGTATGTGTGTGTTTGGAAAATTTTACAAGTTAAATTACTTCAGAGTTTAAAAATTCTTGAAGTTTAAGCTATTTCTATTTGGGTCCTATATATTACTTGATAAAAGAAGATATTTCATCAGATATTTCAAACTACTTATAGACATCCAAAAGATATTAAGCCTATGTATTTGAAAAGATTGCAGCAATGCAAAAGAGATGTCCAACCATGCCTTTTGGCACTAGTTTAATTATATATATATTCCATATATGAGAGTAAAAAATTAAAAAGATTCTTATTTAAACAAAATGTTTCCTAATAATATTTTAGATTATTTTAATAATCTCTATACTTCCTCATTCTTTTTTATTCTTCATACAAATAAAGATACAATAAAAAACAAATAACTCCCAAGACGTATTTCATGTTGAACCAGCAGACATCAGTTGGCCCAGGTCACCAGCTCTCATATATATCTTCATTACATGAAGTGTATTTATCTTTGGTGAATTGTTACATCTTTATTTACAATCGCCAAACTTGCTCTACTCACAACTTCGACATCATTTGTTATATAATACAAAAGTTTAGAAAAATTAGTCAGAGAACACAATGTTTATCATTAATCATTTGATATATAATACAAAAGTTTAGATAAACTAGTTACAGAACACAATAATCATATCAGTGTTTGCACGTTTTATTTTTAAATTAAACAGATAGATTGACTATTGTTTTAATTATGATCAGTATTGTCTTGTACATAGATTTGACCCTTTTATTAATCCACATTAAAATATATTTTATATATCTGAACTCATTATATAAATGAAAATATTTATGAGCCTTTCTTTTTGGTAGAATACATTCTATATTTATAGTATTATGAAACGAAATGATTTTAGAAATCTGAACTCATTATATAAATGAAAATATTTATGAGCCTTTCTTTTTGGTAGAATACATTCTATATTTATATTATTATGAAACGAAATGATTAAGAAAGTAGTATTTAATTTGCCAGGTATTGGATCCAAAGCTATCTATTTCTATGAAGGATTTAATATTAAGAATATTACTTTTGTAAAATAGCATTCAATAGCTAATCATTTTACTGAATTAAGTCTATGGTTCCCTTTTTATGCAAGATCGGACTCCAAGCAGAAACATGTATTTAGTAGACTAAATTTATTTTAGAAATATATGCAATAATGATAATTGAAAGGTCACTAAATAAGTGAGTTATATTTCTAAGGGTCATCAATATGTAGAGTTATAGCATTGATGCATTAAAGCCATATGGTATTTATTAATGGCAAGCAGTGCTTTATCATATAATATTTTTATATTATACATTATGATTATAAATTTAATATTTTAAAATTGAACATGAAGAATCATTAGACAGTTTTGAGAATATATAAATATTATTATTTGTTTCATATTTGTATTTCTACAGGTGCTTGGGAAACATCAACTAAAAAATACTTTTGAAATGATACTATTAAAAAATAATATTGCTGGTTACTTAGATTTAATTAGGAAAGGCAACAGCGATATATAAAAATGAATTCAATTTAAATTATAAAAGTATAATTTAAAGAAGTATTAATAATATTTTATTGGATATGTGATTTATAAATATTTGCCAATGAATGTATATTTGTTTGAGAATAGAAATAAAGAGTTATATTAAAAATTATATTATTATGAATCTGTAAATAAATTACTTTTTTTTATTATTTTGTTAAATAATATTAGGTTTCCATTATTTTATATAAAAATGGTTAGGTCTGAATATAAGTCCATGGGTCTATTACTCCAAGAAACTCATGTGATCTTTAATTTGGCCAGGTATTAAAAATAAATAGTGATGTGTTGATCATTTAACCATTAAATATTATAAAATAATTTTTTTAAATTAATTCATAGAGAAATAGTATATGCCCTGCTATACTTCCTGATGATATTTATCAAGGGATACCAAAAGTTTGATGATGATCATGAATTCAACCCTGAAAGATGAAGCTAAGTATATCCATTATCTAGTATCATTAGGCTTACTACACCTTATTAACATGTATATTATATTGGATTCAAAATATCGTCCTTTTATACATTCCATAATGTACATTATCCCAATTTGTCTCAACCATTGTGATATATAATAGATTGAATTTCTGTCACTGTTATAAAAAATATTCAATAGAGACTGAAAATTAAAATTAATCTAAATAAACCAAGTACGTTTTGATGCATTATTCATGGTTATAAAAACACACACACTCACAAAATAATCACTATTACAAATTAAAACACACACACACACACACATCCCTATTTGAATGTCATTGGTTTTCTGATTCATCACACGTTCATTTTATACAAAAAACCAAGCCTTTTTAATATTTTATTCTCTCCTTTTTTTTTATAAATCATCTTCACGATATCTGGAACAAAATCATGTTTATGCTTCTTTTCCTGACTATAAAATACAGATAGATATACTTGTTAAATCAGTTTTAGCCTTTTTGTACGTAAGTGAATGTTATGTCATTCTTGATTTCAAATTTGCTTTTGTTTCATATTAGTATATATCTAGGCAATTTAATTGGGTGCATACTACTGCATATATAACTGTAAACTGATCCAAATTATTTATTTACTCTTTATTTTATGAATCAACTTATTTAAATTTACAAGAATCCTAATTCCAACATTGAACTTATCTGCACATATCTATCCAACCTTATTTCCAATACTCAATGTATCTAACTTTTCTGTTTTTATACGTATTTCTTTTTAAATGCTCAGCTTATTTGTGTATATCAATGGTATTAAAATGATTTTATTATATCAGAAATATAAATTTCCAATTTTGCATTTTTATTAGATTTCAAACTAACAAATAATTGTTTCAATGCAAAAATGCTCCCAACCCATGAATTTATGCAGCATTGTTCCTTGATATTTTACATTGACACATTCTTTAATATTAAATAGTTTAACAGACATTTTATAATAGAAAGAATTGAGACTCCACTTTATTTTTAAATCTAAATAACAAATTTCCTCATCTCTAATCCAAATTGATTTTGATTTCTTATTTAATTCATCAAACATCTAATGAATAATAACATGTGGTATATATATGTATATAAACATGACTCAAATACTGTACACATAAACAGATTTTACTAATATCAGAACAATTATATTATTATGTTTGGGTGCCAATGCTAGACTACAAATAACTGCACTAATAGACAATCACATAAGCCAATTTTTTTCATTTCATATATCTTTCCTCTAAATGCAGCTACAATATTATTATATAGGTATGGGCGTGTTATAGATAGATAGATAGATAGATAGATAGATAGATAGATAGATAGATAGATAGATAGATAGATAGATAGATAGATAGATAGATAGATAGATAGATAGATAGATAGATAGATAGATAGATAGATAGATAGATAGATAGATAGATAGATAGATAGATAGATAGATAGATAGATAGATAGATAGATAGATAGATAGATAGATAGATAGATAGATAGATAGATAGATAGATAGATAGATAGATAGATAGATAGATAGATAGATAGATAGATAGATAGATAGATAGATAGATAGATAGATAGATAGATAGATAGATAGATAGATAGATAGATAGATAGATAGATAGATAGATAGATAGATAGATAGATAGATAGATAGATAGATAGATAGATAGATAGATAGATAGATAGATAGATAGATAGATAGATAGATAGATAGATAGATAGATAGATAGATAGATAGATAGATAGATAGATAGATAGATAGATAGATAGATAGATAGATAGATAGATAGATAGATAGATAGATAGATAGATAGATAGATAGATAGATAGATAGATAGATAGATAGATAGATAGATAGATAGATAGATAGATAGATAGATAGATAGATGGATAGATAGATAGATAGATAGATAGATAGATAGGTAGATAGATAGAGTAGATAGATAGATAGATAGATAGATAGATAGATAGATAGATAGATAGATAGATAGATAGAGTAGATAGATAGATAGATAGATAGATAGATAGATAGATAGATAGATAGATAGATAGATAGATAGATAGATAGATAGATAGATAGATAGATAGATAGAGATAGATAGATAGATAGATAGATAGATAGATAGATAGATAGATAGATAGATAGGTAGATAGGTAGATAGATAGATAGATAGATAGATAGATAGATAGATAGATAGATAGATAGATAGATAGATAGATAGATAGATAGATAGATAGATAGATAGATAGATAGATAGATAGATAGATAGATAGATAGATAGATAGATAGATAGATAGATAGATAGATAGATAGATAGATAGATAGATAGATAGATAGATAGATAGATAGATAGATAGATAGATAGATAGATAGATAGATAGATAGATAGATAGATAGATAGATAGATAGATAGATAGATAGATAGATAGATAGATAGATAGATAGATAGATAGATAGATAGATAGATAGATAGATAGATAGATAGATAGATAGATAGATAGATAGAGAGAGAGAGAGAGAGATAGATAGATAGATAGATAGATAGATAGATAGATAGATAGATAGATAGATAGATAGATAGATAGATAGATAGATAGATAGATAGATAGATAGATAGATAGACGGATGGATGGATAGATGGATAAAATAACCTTTTTAAATAGTCTATGGCAAGACAAAGGCCTCAGGAAAGTCATTACTCAATAGGCCTTTTAATTGTTAAGTGGTTAAGGTCTGTGCAAGATTTTATAATTGTTCGCTGTCTAGACAAGCATAACTAGATATCCATATATATATATATATATTATTTATCACCTTGTAGAATTTAAAAGTTTTCCCCAATATGCCTTTTATAGATCCTCACTATAAACTAACTTAATTTATTTAACAAAACACACTCTTTTCATTAAGGTTTTAACATTATTGTAATAGAACACTGTGTTTATATTTTGAAACCAATTCATAAAAATTTTGCTAATATAAATAAATACATAAGTGCACAAGAGGACAGATAATCTTTGAGCATCTAATTAAAAAGTTGAGTAAGGCAATTCCCTTTAACCGACCAAGTCTTTAACTTTAACATTTCGCTAAAATATGTACAGAAAAATGTCGTTAATTAATAATTTCAGGAGAAACTAATGAATCAACAATATTTGAAAATCTATAATACTAAAAGTTTTCAAATGACAATCACTTTACTGTCAATAAACTATCTAAAAAATGCAACTTATAAATAGAATTATAAAAAGGAGTAAAAACCACTTTATTGCTTATATAAGTATCTGCTATTGCATTTAAACACAAAAATTATTTCCATTAGAATGATTTGTCTACTGTACTTTGAGCTATTTTTCATTTTCTTTTCTTTCCGTTGGACCACGCTGCGCCTAAAACAATTATCAAAATCCACAAACTGCTGCTTTAAATTTCAGTGGTACCAAAGTCTTTTAAACTTTTAGAAACAGAAGTGCTAGAATATGAATGCTCGTTGATACATTCATAGATTCATTTGCAAAAGAAATAAGCTTTAAAATGGCCTCTCTGCGTAAAAGAAATATCAGAGCTATTTAAAATTTCAGCAAGAATAAGCTTTCGTGAGAAATGTTGATGCCTTAACATAATTTTTAAAATGTCAAAGAAAAGGTATACAAACTACTGTAATTAACAGACCTCTGATCAATTTTTTTAAAAAACAATTTTCTCTATTTTATTTCTATTGTTTTTATGAATGAATGGGTATTCAATTTTTTTAATATCAATATATATATAATTTGCTAACATGGAATCAATACGAGTATATAAAAAAAAAAAAGAAACAAAGTTATTTGCAAATTATGTAGCAATACTTATTTTGGACAAGATAAAAAACTACTATTCTTTATAGTTTTTTTAATTTTTAGACGCATATGTATATGACTAAAACAGATTAAATTTATATCTATCTAAAAGTTTAAGTTTCATTACAATCGGTAAACCTAAACAATTTGAAGTAGATTAATAACAGTTACAAACCTTCAAATAACTAATATACAATACTTTAAATATAGCGAACTACATAAGTCTCATCAGCTAATTGGTTACCATATATTAATTACATCACCTCAACTTTCATCCTTAAATCAATAGATTATTGGCAATCTGGTATCAAGGCAATACTATAATTAGTCAATAAATGGAATCATGTAGATATACCGGTATATGAAAAAATATTCCAAACGCATATTGCTAACTGAAAGTTAAATAAAAAAAATTCAAATTATTTTTCCAAACGTTATAATATTTCAACAAGCCTTCAGTAAATAAGTATAAAGTCTGCATTTCAAATAACAGCCATTGTTTGAAATGCAGAGTTTATATTTATTTATAGGGGATGTTGTTGAAATATCATAATGTTTGGAAGAGTGGTTTGAATATATTATACATACATTTTAGATTATATAATTACCATATTTATGAAAAATAAATTCTAGCTCAGTTATCTTCTTTATTCACTTTGTTTTTTATTCAAAAGAATTTATTAAATATTGATAGTGCTAAAATTGTATTAGTATAAAATATATGATAGTCTGCTTAAGACATCTGAGTTATGAAAACACCTAAATGGCAAATTGAATCAAATTGAAATCTGGGGGGGGGGGGGTTTTACTCTTCTGAGAAATGATCTAGAAATCACATTACATTGCACAAGATATTTTAATAGTCATCATAAATCAATAATTTCTTTTGAAAAATGTCTTTACTAATTTCAAATATGAGTGTAAATGTATTGTGAAACTCTTGTCTACAATATCATTATATAGATATGGAAGAAAGATTTTGATTTGAATTCATTACTTAATGGTTCAAAGCAGTCTATTGATAGTAGATCTATTCCTGGTATTGTTTATAAGATTCCATGTAGTTGTGGTAAGTTTTACATAGGCCAGAGTAAGTTTTGCCTTAATGAAAGGATTAAGATTCATATAAGTAGAGTTAAACATAGGTATTTTAAATCAGCTTTATATAGTCATTAATTGAATACAGATCATAGAATATTGTTTAACAATGCTTCAGTTATTTTTTATGAAAAGAATGAGTTAAAAAAAGGAGACTTTGATAATAAAACTTCTTGATTCTGAGGCAATCAATCTTATGAAGACTTCTTTTGATATTAAGGGAAGATGGAGTTCGAAATGAATTATGGGAAGGTTTGTTTGTTTGTATATATATTGTAATGGTATACAATATGCCATTACATTAATTTAAAATTAAAATAAAAACTTAAGTTCGTAAATAAAAACTAAAAGCTAAAAAAATTAAAGAGTTGTTAAACATATATATATTCGCACAGATACAAAACTTTAAAAGTATTTTTTTTTTTAAATTTAAAAAAAAAGTATTTGAACGTACTTTTTTATAAAAAAAAGGTAAAGATCTAAATATAAAATATTTTTAGTAAAAAGTAACATAAATGAAAAAGATTCCTATGTAATCTCAGTAAATGGAAATGATTGTGTTATTAATTATCAAAAAGCAAACTAGCCCTTGGGGCTCTTATATAAAAAAGTCAGATGAAAGATATAGATAAGAGAACAAAAAAAATTAGATGTCCAATAGAAGCAGCAACCAACGCTCAGACCTTAATGAAAATTTGGAACAGGAAACCATGTTCAGTGAATCCAGACGATTGGTATAAAAAGAAAAAATATTCAAATTAAAACAGTTCCAGCTTGATTTTTTTTTGAGATGGGTGATAAGATGCACTTTTCACCCTCTCTTTTATTTCAAATGAAATGACTGATGAATTATGAATGGTACTATTGCAGATCCTGAATCATATGGGTTCTGCAATAAAATAGTACCAGGATTGAACCAGCTAAGGCCACCTCCAGAATAACAGACTGGTCTTCCAATAAAGACTTCATGGGAATTGGCATCAGGAACCAGGACTCTTCTACTGTAAGATATAAACTGTAAAATTTAAAAGTAATTAAGAACTTTTATCAAGATTTGACAAGCTTTTAATAATCAACTAAACCTAATTTTTAAAATGAACTTTTATCTAACTTTTAAGATTTCAAAATCAATTAATAATGTTTAATTTTATATATTTGAGTTTGCTAATTTAATCATTTCCATTTGTTTTTTATTAATATTTATTGACTAAATTATATAAATGTTAAATTTAAGTCGGGCATGAATGGCTGCATAGATTTGTAAAGTTATATTAATTAATTAAGGGAGGGTTAATCTTAGGTTATTTGTTTCATAGTTAAATTGGGTTAATCGATTGGATATATTGGTGTAATTAGTAAATGTAGCATGAGATCTGCTACATGCAGGATATTATACGCTGCACTTGGGCAAAATAAATCCCATTTCTCACCGACCATTGGAAGCAGATGGTATTCCCTGCTCCTTGGATCACCCCTTTAGCCTATGGAATGGGATAGTAAGATGGAAAATGCAGTCCCTTCCTATGGAGTTTTTTTTTTGTTCTTCTCACCAGACAGATGTACCATTCCTGTACTGGATGAGAGTCAATGTCTTCTATAACCATGCTGTTCAGATGTGCATTCCTGACAGTATGGTATTGTGCTGTCGTATTCATGCTGCATTGAATACATCGATATATCAGATAGATTGGTGTTGGTTTGAATGTGAACTTTTGGCCTAAGGTTAAATAAGGGATAGAATATTTTCTTTTCAAATGCAATCTATGTAGTTTATTCCTACTTGACACTCTAATAAAATATTATTAAATTCATCTGTGCAGATTGTTTAAAATAAAAATTTAAATTTAAAAATTAATAACCAATCTAAAATAATAAATGTTATTCCTAAATTTTATTTATATGTGCATTAATAAATGTTTGTGTGTTAATTACTGGCAGTGGCTTATTTCATTTTTTTTTAAATATTAATATACTTTTTTTAAGCAAGTTTTATATTAAATCTCTGCATCTCCATGAGCTAGTGGCATGGGCTGATGGTCGGAATAAAATACATATGTAAAAGTTAGATCTTAACAGTGTGTATCTGCCTACTCTATAAATTTTCCAGGTTCAAATAGCCTGGTGGCACCCTGTAGTGCAGATATTATAAGACTCCACCTTTTCCCCAACCATTATAATATGTTAATCCCTTTAGTTTGATTTTCACTTGAGAAGGTCTATTTGTAGTAGATGAAACCATGGTTGTGTAAGGATTTTGGTAAAATTTTGGATTTAATCTAGTATTGTATTGTTTTATAGTTTTGTATTTTTATTTTTTACTAGTATAGTGTTAGGCAGTTTTGTGTTATATGTATATATAAATTAGTAATCAATGTCTGTATTTCAATTATAAACAAATATAAATAATTCTTTGAAAAACAATACAATAATTAATAAAGTAAATAATATTTTAAAAACAAATATCTACTATAATTTAATAGAAATACTTTTGACTATCTAAGTAGTCATTATCAATTATATTCAAATTCAGTTACAAAAAAACGTTATAAATGTCTACAAAAACAATTACGTCATACATCAATTTTCCCACAATTCATTAATTTTTATATTAGCATCTTGTCTATTTATCAAATGCTGCTTTTTGTTTCCTATTAACATAGCTATGTAAGCTGAAAAACATACTGAGTGACCTTATTATCATTTTACAGTATTTTTAGAATTTTATGGAGCATCATAAAAATATAAGCAATATATGTGCTGATGGATGGTTGTGATATAATGAAGCTAAGCTGAACACTTGAAAATATATATTACAATGCAATGATTGTACATTCTTCCATGACATGTTAAAAGTGAATAGAAATCTTGCTTGAGAGTTGTGTAGGTAAAAGTAACAAACTGTCAAAATGAGCATAGAGATTTAGATGCTGATACCTCTATAAAAACAGACATTATTCATTAATTAGATTTGAAATGTATATTTTAGCTAGGGATAATCTTTAGTCTAATAAATAATTAGTAGTAATCATAAAAATATTTATATAAAATAGTTTGTGTCAAAGATATGAATGCAAAAAGTTTGATATTTGTAAATCAATCTGTAGTAATTTTTTGATTGTAAATACTGATTAAATAACAAAGATATGTATAAGAAATTGTGATCTGTGTCAATTTATGAGTGCTGGTTCAGCATAAAATCCCAATCTTAAGTATTATATATCTTCACATTTCTTTGGTTGTATGTTTTAGGATTTTATGATGGATTAGAAATTTGATATATATTATGATATATTAGAAATTTGATATATATATATATATTGTAATGCTAGTGAGAGAAATGTTATAAAACCTACATATATCTGCATTACATATTTCATAATTTTTAAAAAAAATTAATTATGATCAAATTTATTTGAAATTATAATTAAAGTCACAATTATTTAAGTAGTTTTAAAAACATAGTTTTGTAAAAATAAAAATAAATATTGCGTATATTTTTTTTTTTAAAAGAGAATAAAACTATTTATTAAAAGCAGGTGGGAAAAAGAATTAGAAAACAAAAGAGATTTATAAACTCTCTTCTTTTTAAAGAAATGTTAAAATGTTAAAAGTAAATGTGTACAAATAAATTTTAGTAGAAATCAAAAATAAAAAGATTAATTAATTAATTTGAAATGCTAGTAAATTTTTGATTGATAATAAAATCAAAACCAATAATTGTAATAATTAGAAACTATGTAAACTATCTCATAAAAGTCATAATAGATTAATCTAAGAAAAAAATTAGATCATGTGCAATGTAAAAATCAATCAGATTAATGAAATGTAATTTAATTTTAAAAAAACAGATTCAAGTTACAAATAAAATATTTAAAAATAAAAATAGAATTTGTTTTATAAGAGTTAGTAATGAAAAAAACTAATCTGTAATAGAGCCAAAACAAAAATGGGGGTTCAAAATAATATAGAGGAAATAATAATTACTAAGAAGTTATGTATTGAGCTTAATATAATAAGCTTACTAATGTTTAGATATTAAACTTAGTTAAAAGCAAGATATTAAAACTAGTTAAAGCCAAAAGATATAAAATTATGTCTAAAAAGTATTTAAACACAACAAGAATATATTTTATTTGGAGAGACCTAGTTCAAATGTCATCCAATGTGGATAATGAAGTGCCATAAATTAAACCAGCATAATAAAAGTTAAAAAAGTAAAATCATAACTAAAATTTAAAAAAACAATTTCAAAACTAAAATTTAAATTAAACACTAAATTGCATAGATAATAAAAGTTAAAATCAGTGAGCAGTGTGAGAAGAGAAATGAACCAAAACAAGCAAATTATATTATTATGTATATAAGACAATTAATAATAGTTAAAAATATAATGTAAATAAAAAGGAGAAAGAAGAAAATATGGTCAGAGATAAATAATTTATTATTGGGGATTGTTTATAGTCAATGGGAATTAGGACTGGGTTGGTTTTTTTTTTTTTTTTTTGGAGTTAGTCGAACACTTCATTCAATTTAAAATAGTTAAAAATTATGAAAATAAAAGAACTGCTTCACAAAGATTAAGGGGTTAGAATTTATATTAATCTGATACATTTTTTTTTTTAAAAAAAAAAGGGAAAAGTTTATTGTACATGGATTACAGAAATGGAAATAAAGTTAAATAAATAAAATAAAATATTTTTTTTTAAGAATTAATAACATAAAGGAAATAGAGTAAAATAAAATTATTTTAGAGAAATAATACCCAAAAATGGAAATAAAAAAATAGTTAAATGGAAGTACAATGAGAATTTATCACTTAGAGTAAAGTAAAAGTTTTAGAGTAAATATATGATAATAAAATAAAAGTTTTTTTTTTTTTGTAGAGAATCAAAATACATTGAATAAAGCCTAGAATAAATAAAATGAAATCTATGATAAAAAGTAAATAAAGTGGTGCAAAATAATCTCTTAAGTGTAGATTATGTGTAGGTTGATAGAGTCATGGAGGGAGGGGAAATGTGCAGATAATATTGAGGAGGGGGTATTAAATGTAGGCTGTTGCTGTGTGACCTTAAGACCTGTAATAGACAAGAAAATGGGAGAGTTTTTTGATAAAATGAGGATCCAGCAGAAAGGATCTGAGTCAATCCACCATTCTAGGAGAAGTCATCCTAGTCTCTTATCTAAAAAATATGCACACTGGAAAAATAGATCCAGCATAAACTGTAAATCAGTTCATTGGAAAAAAATTTCCAACATGTTGTAATAAGCCTTGTTTTTAGCATAACCCAAATGATCAGTAGATGAATACTGCCATTAACAGTGACTCTGTATTTTAAGATGCAGTCCCAAAGGAGAAATTCCTGAGCTTATTTAATCCACTGAAAGAGAAATTCCCAGTAAATTGATAAATAATTTAAGTATTTTTTTTGTTGTGTAAGTCAGATATAAGCCAGATGTATTCTGCCAATTGCAGCATTCACCCTCTTTGTACACATTGGAAAAATGCATGTTGTCCCTCATGATAATCACAAATGATATAATCATTACCAGCCAATGTAGATTATAGCCTATGAGATGAAGCAGCATAAAAAGTCACCTTCTGTGGTTTGTTTATCTGTATGCAATCCAAAGCTTATTTTAGATAAATAAAAATGAATATAAAAATCAAATGATAAAGCTAAAAATAAAAGTTGAAAATAAGATGTCAGGGCTAAAATGGGTCAAATTGATCCATTTTACTTTTCAAATGGAGAGAGGTGTGATGTAACACTATTGAGAAATATATGCTATATTTTTTTTTAAATTAATTATAATCAAATTTATTTGAAAGAATAGTTAAAGACATAATTATTTAAGTAGTTTTAAAAATGTAGTTTTGTACAAATAAAAAGATTGAGTATATTTTTCTTTTAAAAGAGAATAAAACTATTTATTAAAAGCAAGTGGAAAAAAGAATTAGAATTTTAAAAAAAAGAGAGTAAACTCTCTCCTTAATGAAATGTTAAAATTTTAAAAATAAATGTGTACAAATAAATTTTAGTAGAAATCAAAAATAAAAAGATTAATTAATTAATATGGAATGCTAGTAAGATATTTGATTGATAATAAAATTGAAATCGATAATTGTAATAATTAAAAACTATGTAAACTATCTCATAAAAGCAATAGTAGATTACTCTAAGAAAAAGATTAGATAACATGCAATGTAAAAATCAATTAGATTAACAAAATGTAAAAATTAATTTTAAAAAACATTCAAGTTACAATCAAAATTAAAAAATAATGATAAAAAATTAAAACAATGTGAGAGGAAAAAGTATAAAAAGTCACAACTCTCTATTATTATTAGACTAGTCTTCAATCTGTAATTCAGTCCAGTCTGCATTTTGTGATCAAGTTATTCAGCTTTTTCCACTCTTTAGTCTGTAAGTCATTCTGGTCTTCTTTTTGTGATTGATTCATTACATTATTTATTGCTCCAGTGATTCAGAAATCTAATGATGAATAGAATCATTCATTATTGCTGTGGAAAATATTACTGCAGAAGCCACAGATCTAGCAACATGTGGTACTAGATTGCTTTAGAAGTGTTTGACTGGGTTTCCAGCTTCAAAGTCATCCTAAAATCATCTGAACTCTCATTGGAAACTGATGTCAAAATGGTAAAATAGAAATTTCCACAAACACTCTCTCTCTTTCCCTCTCTCCCCCTCCCTCCCCCTCCCTCCCTCCCTCCCTCCCCCCTTCCCCTCCCTCTCCCTCTCCCTCTCTCTCTCCCTCCCTCCCTCTCTTTCTCTCTCTCTCTCTCTCTTTCTCTCTCTCTCTCCCTCCCTCTCTCCCTCCTTGCCAAGACAAAAAAAATGGAAAACAAGTTTTGAAACCACTGGTGGAGATCAAAACAGCAAAAAATTGGAAATTGACAATCATGAAAACCTGGGTAAATATATTTTGATTACTGTCTATAGACAATTTATTTTTAAATGAAATGAACTTTAATAAATGAATGACTATTGTAAAAATTAGCCTGATTAATTTACTTATATTTCTTTATGTAAAATATTAGATTGTTATATTATATATGTGTGCTTGAATAAATATTAATGTTTTTTTAAATATTATTTGGTCTATTTTCTCTCTCTTTCTCTCTTGTCATTGTGGCACCATGAATTTAAAGTTATAAACAATTGTATATGTTAAGTTAAATGTGCTGGACCCCTGATATAGAGTACGAGCTAGCTTGAAATATGTCAAGAACTGGCTTGTATGCCTGTCATCTGAAGCATGCCAACTATATAATATATGGTTGGGTAGTGCCTGAGTTTTATTCTCAAAATAAATAAAATACTTTGGATGACAGGGGTTTGCCCCAGCAATCAAGGTGAGCCATGATCAGAAAATGTCATGTTATGATCTGTATAGCCCAATATGGCTGTGGGTATCATTGGTGGTTATGTTCTCAATGATATTTTCTTCTCTGCTTGAAGGAATGGTATGTTCCTATAGTTTTAAAGCCAAAAGATAAAAGGTCTTATTTTACAAGGTATTTTAAACCTGACTAATATCGTAAATTTTTGGGGAACCTGGTTTAATACATATATTGTAGCAGAATAAAAAGTGAGCCATGAAAGAATGGTCCTGGTTTAATAACAACTTGTGAATTGCAATGCCATTTGTAACAGAATAAAAGTGAGGATATGCTCTTCTCTTAATGCTTCACAGATTTGGGAGCCTATTGTAACTGAATAACTATAATGGCCATGTGAAATGAAAGCGAATATAATCTGTTAAAAATATAGTCCAATCATTGGTTACCATTTGTAACTGAAAAAATATGAGACATACCTTATCCTTAGTCATGGTCTAATTACTGATTACCATTTACAACAGAATAAAAACATGAACCAAGGAAAAATAATTCTAATTTATTAATGCCCATGAATTATAGCAACATTTGGAACAGAATAAAATTAATAAACCAAGTTAAAATGAATATCAATCAATGAATATCAATCAATGAATAACAATCTAACACTTAAGTTAATAAAACAATAATAAATAATCTTTGTTGTAATTTCTTAGATTCCAACACCATTTAAAATGAATAAAAAATAAATAAAATTATTATGTCAAGCTATCCTTAAATATAAGCATTATTTGCATTAGACTAAAAATAAAGCAATAAAACTAAATATGACTATTTTATAAAAAATATATGTTTATTATATAGATCCCTTATAATAGAATAAAAATGATGACAAAGAATTAGGCAAATAAACCTTAATATTCCTTATGAGTTAAAACATTGTTTATAACAATGCAATATTGTACCAGATACTCAATCTATTCTGATCGCAGAGAGCACCACCAGATCACTACATATCTGGAAAATTTATTTACTATGATCGGAATGGATGATGATGATAGTTTGCACTGACTAAACTCAGGGACAAACAAAAGATCTTAAAATTGTTTAGACAATTGAGCAACAAAAGCACTAAGACAAACATCAGCCAAATTAAGCTTAAACATATTTAAAAAATTTTATTTAAGAGAAAATAAATTGTGAAGTATAAGTTTATGACATAAGAAATAGGGTTAGCTCAGGCATGTACCAGAAAGACTAAATGCAATGCTCTGGCAGACCTACTGATCTTCTAATAACAAATTAAAAAGGGAGGAAGCAATTTCATTCAGCAGAAGATTCACCCAAACATTGGCTTTCCCATTCAGATATTTAAACAATACGTTCTCAAAATAAATCAATGAAACCAGCACCGGTGAGCTTTTTGAGGTCAGAAAAATGTGTCGAGCCCACAAATGTCATATTCTGGTAGAAGCTGCACCTATTATTACATTTAAAATAAAGATGATTGATTTACCTCGAGAACAACTGAAAATGTGATTTAAAATTAAAGGAAAACAAACAATTAAAACTGGCAAATCCCCAACCAAATGATAGGCAAAAAACTACTCTAGGTATCATAATTAAAAATCTCAATAGGAGACAAGTAAATCATTAGAAAACTGGTTACGTCTGCCCCAGCAATTAAAGAAAATAAATTACAAATAATTATAATTAAAAAATAAATGCTCTGATAAATTTTAAGCTACACATAAATACAAAATAAATCTATCGAGAGTGCACATGAGTATGAAAATATGAAAGCTTTAAATACTTTAGCAGTGAAAGTCTCTCTCACCTGTAATTTCTAAAGGGATAAATATTATCTTCCTGCTGGTGACTTATAAAATTACAAAGAAAAAACAATTCTAGTTTCCACTTTCAGAGATATAAGAAATGAAGAAATGAAATCTCCACCTGTGGAAGACTAGGAAAATAAAGTCACCAGCCAAAAAATTTTGGTGGTTTGCAAAAGTGTAAACACAGTATTTAAAAATTAATTATTGGCTACTAAAATAATTACAGGTAAGCATTTAAAATATACATGGCTGCCAAAGCATTTATAAAAAGTTTTAGGCATAAAAATATAAAACTCACTTGTCACTCTCCAATAAACAAAAATTGAAAGCAAATTTGGAATCTTAAAACTAAGATTCCAAGACACACTACAAAATACAAGAAAACACAACAAATATTATATATGAGGCTAAATATTGCTTATGAATACAGATTTATAATTATTTTGAGCGGAGATTTAATTAAAAGAAATTTATCCTGGGAAGAATAAAAGAAAATTTTATCTTACCGAAAAGCACAGTTCACGTAGAGTGCGCTCATTTATTTTTGTCCATTTTCAGGTCCTTTGACAGTGGCAAGGTAGAAGCCATGGGATCTTGTTTATTTTAGGTGTTCATGGCAGGATTGAAGGAGAGTTGGCAGGCATGGGTCTATCCTTTTGAGTTAAACTAGCATAACATATTGTTGGTTATAAAACGTATAACAGTATATTTTGGCATCCCGGAGAAAGCCAAATTGTTTAGTATTTTGCTTTTAAAGATTAAATGTCCAAACTGCTAATGGTACAAACATTGAAGAGGTTAATCTGAATGAATATTGGAACTAAGTAGCTGAGTGACTCACTTTGATGGAGTGCTGACTTAATCTCTCTAGGATAGAATAGAATAGATTAACCCATGAAAATTTTGGTGTTATTTATACCTCCACTCGATTTTCTATGTAAACTAGCCTTGTTGTTTAATTCTACACCTCAGGGCAGGGGAAAATCTTAATCTCCCACTCAATCCAATTTAAGAATTCTACCCAGGAATTATAAAAAAAAAAATAACACAATTAAATCTCCGCTTTTAGTATGAGTTTACAATGATTAAAATAAAAGCAACAGGAATGTAATTAGCTAGCCAGCTTGTTTTTTAATCAGATTGATTATAAAAAAAAGTAAAAACAAGCAGAATAGAAAACTATTTTAAAAACAGTTTTATAAAAATTAAAATGATCTATTTTAAATATAAAAGAGTAGTGTTTTAATACATGTACTCTTTTTTAAATAATAATAATAAAAATTTAAACATTAAACATTCAATGAAAATTAAAAGTTTAAAATCTTTTTTAATTTTTTTTCTTTTTTTGTAATATACCATTGAATCAGATATCAATCCGGTTCAATACAATACTACATAAAATAATTGCTAACTTATCTCTCAACTTTCATCAAACTTGCAGCATTATAAAATAAAATCGTATTAGATAACATTAAAATGTATAATATCCAATCACATCAATATATAAAATAAGTGATAGATTCCTATTTAATGCTTATTCAAACACAACTGACAAATCATATCCATTTACTCTTCAATTTAATAAAGCTAAGTTGTTAAAAGTTTAGACTATAATCATCAAAACATGTGAAGAATTATTAGTGTTTATTATAATCAAATATTAATATTAAAATTTAATATCTAAACTAAATTTATGATCCACATCAAGGAACTTTAAATATAAGTAAGGCAAATCATTAATTTGTAATTAGAATAAAATATATTACTATTATCAGCTCTATAATAATAAAATTACGATTTTTATGGTTGTATACTGACAATATAATATTCACTTTAATCATTAATGGCATAAAAATAAAATATGCAATCATTTTATTGCAACTAGCTTTACTTACCTTTGATAATTGCCATATTTATATTTTGATCAATCATCAAATCAATTCATATATAATTTCCATCTTAATATAACTGTTACTTGTTACTAAAAATAATTACAATATGCTTCTAATTACTTATTAAATATTTAAGAATATCAAATCAATTTATTGCTATATAAAAATCTATACTTGTTAGATAAATACAAAGAAAATGATATGTAATTATATCTTCTTACTTAACATGTAGATTGGGTTCTGAATTATTTTGTAACTGATTCTAATGAATTATGTGATGTAATCAATTAGTGAATATTGTCTCATTCAAATATGATTAACCAATAAATTTGTACTGTAAAATTGAATGGCAACCATGCAAGTTTACTGTTTTAAATTAATTCAAAATTTATTAACAAATAAATATAAATTAAAATCCAATATATATATATATATATATATATATATATATATATATATATATAGCAAGTAAATATTTAAAATATATACATATGATTCAATTATGCTTTATTAAATAGGTTTTTCAATTGACATTAATTCTTATAAATTAAATATGTGATTGTGTATCCAAACTTCACCTATGAAATGCTTAAACTAAAAATGTTTATTTATCCCCTTTACCTACCCATTTGAATTCACAAAAAATTAAGAATAAATTTTAAATAAATTCTAATTTATTACAATAAATAACAAATATATATAATTTTTAAAATAAATATAAAGAATTAATAACTATAAAATAGTCATTACCACAAAAAATAATTAAAGAAAGGAATTTTAATTTTATATATCTTTATTTTTAATTTCACAAACTCTCAATTTTGAAAATATATAAATACAATTTCATAGACACTCATCACATTCTCATAAAATCAAAAAAATAATATATAAATACTATATTACAATTTTTTAATTAATTTAATTTCTTTTTTTACACTCTATTTTATTTTTATTTTATATTAATAATTTAAACAAAAAATAATATTTAGTAAATTCTAATTATTAAAAAATAATACTAATTATTAAATCAGTGGGGAGAAAATTATCATTATAATACAAACCATAATACAAATATCTATCAAATAAATAAAAATTATCTCAAATATTATAAAATAATAAAATATCTAAATAAATAATAAAAACTATAAATTCTAAGTTATCAGTAAAAAATAATTACTACATTATTGAATATCATGAGGGTAAGAGTGAGTAAATTATGCATTATTACATACAAACCATAATACAAAGTATCTATCAAATAAATTACCAGAGATAATAATTCTAAGTTGAGTAAACTATGGAAGGGTAAGAGTGAGTAAATTGCATATAACAAACCAAACAGGCTAAAAGAATAAAACACCAAGAAAGAAAAACAGAAAAAAAAAAAAAAACCCAAAGGAAACAAGCAAATAAATAGGGGAGAGAGAGAGAAGTTTAAACACAGGAAGGGGAAACAAAACCCAAAACAAACACACAACAGAAAAGCGAAAACGAAAGTGGGCGAAAAAGTCCCGATATTTTTATCGGTGATAAAACTAGAAAGAAAAAAAACAAAATAAAAGACTACAAAAGCAAAAAAACAATTTCACGCACGAAAAAAGCGACAAAAGAAGAAAAAGGCGGAGGAAAGAAAAAGAGGACGGGGCGGGCAAAGAAATTGCGAAACGGGTCGGCCAAAGGAGTACCACAGATGTGTTGTAACACATATGCACTTTTTTAAATATAAGAAAGTCAAGGACATTCCTAATTTATATATATATGAAATTAATGGTAAATACAATATTATAGTCTAAATTCTTTTGTAGCGCTTTCAACTATGTGGTAATCCTTGTCAGCTTTAACTGAATTTTAAATTTTTAAACTTAATATTAAGTTTAAAATTTTGAAATTCACTTAGAGCTGACAAAGATTACCACATAATCAAAAATACTACAAAAGAATTTAGACTATAATATTGTATTTACCGTTAATTTATATTGTATATATATTTTATAACAAGTAATGGAAATAAAAATATACTAAAGATTAATCTATCTATTCATTCACATTGTTCAAAAAGAATAAGATAAAAATAAATAATGGAAATTAATTTATAATCAAAGAATAAGATTTATTTTTTTAAAATAAAATAATAATTACTAAGTTATGAAATATAAATGTGAATTTAAAAAAACATAATTCTCTTATACTTTAAGCATGTAAATTAAATTTCTACTTAATTTAAATTATACTATCATCTATATCCTATAGATTTATATACACACACCAAATAATAATAATAATAATAATAATAATAATAATAATAATAATAATAATAATAATAATAATAATAATAATATCCCGCAGCAAATCTCTGCTGAGGTAAGAAGCAATACTTAAGTTCTCCGATGTAAGTATTTATTTTTTCTTTTGTTCCAACTTGTTATTCGCAAAACAAACATAATACAGGAACAATCGAATCATATAATAGATTAATAGTGTTTTTTGAAAAATATCGGTGTGTTTTTATATCTTTTTTTAAAAAAAAAATATACTGACTTGAGTCAGAATAAATGAGTGAATTAAGCACCAATATGAAATTAACAACATCGTTAGTTTCAACATCGCCTATTTCGTATGCAAAAGTACTTAAAAGTAATAGCAATACTACAGCACCAACCCGAATACCGCGTTTCCGTAGAACAAACACAAATGATATAAAAAATCTTGATCTAAACACTCGAGAAGAAAATCAACCCCCAGCTGCAATCTAGACAAAAGAAACACTTGAAAATGTGACGTACCATTTCTGTAATACGGTGCCTCGTATGTTATTTGAAACATTTCGCAGGTTTTTTCCACCAACATCGTTAGTACTCTCAGTAACCGATAATCAATGCTCATTATATCGTTTCCCAAAAGCTTTATTATATGAAGCAATCATGCAAAATGCACTATGGGAAACAATCTCTTGTATCGCTGACCATCCAAATTCTCGATATATAACCATTGATTTTTATATTCAGCAGCAAAAAGAACGTTTTCAATCCACTATTTTAGCACTTGATAATTACACACTCGTAATTATAGATGAAAACCGGAAAAATATAATTACTGGAGTGCTTAAAAACACTTATCTTAAATACAACAAACAAGATTTTCAAAAAATGATAAACCCATTTGGAAAAGTAATTGCCCTACAGCCTATATATTTAAAAGACACACCTATACCGATATGTAGTAATCATTTTGAATTTAAAATAAAACTACATAAAAATGTAGATGCCTCAACAATTCCAACACAGATTACAGATCAAGAAGTGACACTCTCGCTTCACATAAGAGGTCTAAAGCCACATTGTTTTGGCTGTGGACAGAGAGGACACCTAGCAACTCAGTGCAATAACACAAAAAGCAATCACTGTGAGCAAACTAAAATCCTCTTCCCAGAACAACCCAGTGATGATGAAAATAAAATTTATAATAACACTACATCCATTGGCAACCCAATAATAGAAACCGTAAAAAAACATGTTCAAACACCCACAAACAAAAATGATAACGGAGCAGAATTGCCTATCCCAAAGACCAACCAAAAAAATAATAACACAAAAACTAACACAGACACCCAAGTTTCAAACGAAAATAACTCGCAAGAAACCACAACACAAAATACAGCAATTACATCACAGAATCAGCATCTCAATAAAACAAAAGGTGTTCCAAGTAAAAATCAACAAACAGAAAATAAACACACACAGCTATATAATGAAAATATAAATCCAGATAATATAAAGATACCAATAATAAAGAAACTACAATTATAAACAAAACTGCATCAAACATAATGGATGCAATAGAAGCCCCTCTTCCACCTATTCAAGAGAATACACCAGAGGGAAAAAGAAAGCCAGGTAGACCACCTAAAAACCATGAATCCAAAAAGGTAAAAAAAACAGACCAAAAGCACAACTCATCAGACATATACAACTTAGAATATGATGAAATAGAAATGGATGTAAGCCAACAACAAATGGACACCTGTTCAGTTTCATCACAAATTGCCTGTATAGAGTCTGAACCAATATTAAATGAAAGAAAAACTGATAATAAACCCAACAATGTCTTAAATATGTATCAGCATCCATCTACTGCAATATAAACAAAAATTTAGTATTAAAAATAAATAAAAATATATACCCTGTAAAAAAATTATCCTAAAAACATGAAGATAAAAATTGTATCTCTCAACATTAGAGGCTTAAATGCCATCAAAAAACTTTTTGATCTCAAAAAATGGTTACATACAACACAACCACACATACTGGGGCTATTGGAAACAAAAATATACAGCAGCTCTCAAATTGATCCATCAAAATATTTAGTCAGCCAAGGTTTTTGTGCCTGTTCAAGGCAATCAACATCACCATCAGGTGGCACAGGCATAATTATATCCCACAACTGCCCTTTCAATTCTTTTAAAATTATATATATCGACTCTAATCTCATCATATTAACACTCCATCATAAAAATATCACACTTAACCTAGTATTTGTATATATACCACCAGGCCATGTCATCATCTCCAGAATAATAGTAACAATAAATTGAATGCTTACAGCAACACCAAATCCCATAATACTCCTGGGAGATTTCAACATGACCTACCAAACTTTTGTCACCAAATGGATCCATCAAATAACAATGCCACTTATGAGTGCTGAAGGTTTTCTCCCATCAAACTCAATATCTTTTAATAACAATAGATATGTCATGATTTGTGTTTCTACTCACCAATGTTACATCATTATTTTAATCTTGAACTCTGTCCATCTATAATCTCAGATCATGCTGCCCAGTTCATCACCCTCGACCTAACAAAAATACAGAATACAATAGCCCTCCAAAAGACTATGAAAATACTTCTTCCAGCCCAAACAACTGAATTCTTATATTCAGAAACATATATAATGCTCCAAAAACTTCAAAACATGGCACTCTATCCAGTACAAAAGTATATAGCATTCACCAATATACTTTCTTTCAACATCAATCATATTACTTGCAATTCAACACCCCCCACCAGATTATTAGCTTTGGCAGATGAACTACATAAAAGAATAACCATTTCCAGACCAACTACAGATAATCAAACACAAATTAAAAAACTTACAGAAATGTACAACAATACATGCAATACACTAAAGCAATATGTAGCAATAAAAAAGAAAAAAATATGCCTTACACAACAACATACTTGGACCAGAGCATACATATGGTGGGCATTGGGATACCCATCCACAGTCAGAGTGCCTATGGCACTTGAAATATATGGCTCTATAACAGCTGGACATAACATGATAAACTCAATATATCAACACTTTAAAAAAAACTGCAAAAACAGAGAGTGTACATACCAAATGAAGACATATTTGGAGACCCTGAAACAGACACACCAATAACAACAACTGACATTGTATTTCAACTTACAACAATAACAAACCCATGTCACCCAGGACCACAAGGAATTCCCAAATTTGTGTTCAAACATCTTAGTCACTTCATGGCAAAATACCTATGTGATCTAGCCAATTACATATGCAAAAAAATTTACAACATACAAAGTCTATACCCAATTTCAGTGGTTCCATTTAACAAAAAACCAACAGCAATATCATCTTTATCTAATCTATGACCAATTTCAATGGGACCTTTAGGAATAAAAATTCTTGAAAGAGTGATAAATGAAAAAATAGAACAACACATACTCCCTGTGTTATCATCAGCACAATATGCCAAAAAAGGATCATCCATTGGTCAGGTGTGCCTTAATGTATAAAACAATTATTGAAGTAGTAAAAAAAAAGAAAGAAATATGCACCAATTATAGTTCAACTAGACATTGAGGCAGCTTTTGACTCAGTGCCTATAGCCAAATTATTAGACATGCTGAAAAAAACAACAACATTTCCATCCCTACTATATATAATAGCCAATCTGCTACTCAGCCATGAAATTCACATCACATTGAATGGGAAAAAATCACCAGCTTTCAGACCGAGTTAATCCATCCCACAAGGATCCCCCCTAAGTGCCTTGCTCTTTACAATATATATATAAATCCTCTATTAATAGAGATACAGAAAAAAATAAAAGGCATTCAAATTCCAAACACTGCTTTAAATATATCATGCATAGCCTATATTGATGATGTAACCATTTTCCTCCCCTCTAAAAAGAACCTCCCTCTATTACAAGAGATAATCAAGAATTATACCTCAAATTTTAATTTAAAAATTAACACAAATAAAACTGATGCATGGTCAATATACACAGGCAAGCACTGTACAGAGATGTTTAATGGTAAACCATCTGCTTTCCTTGGTTTCCCATTCTACCTTGGAACCAATGGAATGAGGCAAAAAATTCAAAATAAATTTAAAAAAAGATGCTGAAGAAATCACAACCTCACTTGAAAAGTCATACCTGTCAATATACGCAAAGGTAGCACTATTTAATCAACTTATAATTACAAAAATTACATACTACACACCTATAATCAAATTTGCAAAAACATTCATATCTAAAATCTCGTCAATCTGTAACAAACTAATATGGAAGAGAAAGACAGTGGCAATCTCTTTAAAAAATCTGAGCAGACCACCACATAGCAATGGACTAGGACTCCATACAATCAATGTTTTTTACACACAGAAATCAGTAAATCTAATAACAGCAACCATAAAAAGATTTCCAGACCTGGAGTGTGTAATCAGTATAATACCCACAGACAGACCACCCCCTTCATATGGATATCTATCCACACTGATTGAAGAACTCAAGCCAATATACAACAAAATATCACTCAATAATGACAACAAGTATACATACTGGGACATTTATAATATATTATATCCAAACCAGACACCTAATATACATCCAACAGTTCTTGGAATAGACAACAGGCAACTACTGCAACAGTTCAGAAAATGGTCATTAGAACCAAAATTATTTGATTTTCTACTTAAGCTTAATTTCAATGCTCTACCCACAACCCATTTTCTTAGATTTCATAGATTCTATACAAATATAGACCACATGTGTGGGCTATGTCAAAGAGAAGAAGAGACACAAGATCATTTTCTTCATTCCTGCAGTGCCCTAGAAACAATATGTCGCACAATGTTTACCACATACAGAAAGGCTATCATTTCAATTGATGAAATAATAAATATGTTTAAAAAAGGCAACAGCCCTGCTATTCGTGCAGCAACATACAGCCTTTATGCCTACTGGTGTACCAGATGCACTTTTGCACTTGCCAATAACCCTCGATGCCACCCAGCAACATATTCAATAAAACTAGAACTGTTCAGAAAAAGAGACAGCATCCTAGCTCAACCAGATGTGTTTGCAGCCACATGGTCACACTTGAAACAAAGATCCAGTCTATGAAATATAAAGGCCAATAAGATAGATGATGACATTTTCAACATCAGCATTTTTTCCAACTTCAAAAAGATGCAAGCACAAACTGAACTAAATAGAAGATCAAATTTAAAAACAAGAAGAAAAAAAAAGTATGCAGAAAAGATAAAGACTTATATACTGAAAGTTGTAATTTGTTTTTCATTTGTGACAAATCAATATATTACTAGATGTGACTCTGTAACTTTTTAGACTCAATAAAGTTTTGCTTTGAAACATCATCATCATCATCATAATCATACTACTACTACTACTACTACTACTACTACTACTACTACTACTACTACTACTACTACTACTACTACTACTACTACTACTACTACTACTACTACTACTACTACTACTACTACTACTACTACTACTACTACTACTACTACTACTACTACTACTACTACTACTACTACTACTACTACTACTACTACTACTACTACTACTACTACTACTACTACTACTACTACTACTACTACTAAATTAGCAAATGACCTGGTCAATTGTTCTCAGATATGACATTTCCAAAATTGTCTATAGTTCTAATATCTATTTCTTAAACCACAATCTGACAATGTTTTATTATTTCAAAAAAGATAAAAATATCACAAAAAGTCATTAGATTTTAAGCACATTTTAATAATTCTGGTATTTTCCAAATATCCAAATTATTTTTTTATTCAGCAGATATTTGACCTATGACATTATCAGTGTACAAACACTAGTTTATATCTACTACAATGCAGTGTAGATATCCTTTCATTTAGCAAGTAATTAATTCATAAAACATTAAAACTCAACAGATACTAGTTCTATCCATGATGATGCTATGGAAATTGAACCAATTTCTATCTTGTGTATAAATAATCCATTAATCTTATAAAATTCCATCAGCAGGTGAATATAATCTATTAGATGTCATCATAGAAAAGTAGATAATATCTACTTTTAAAGCAAAAAAAAAAAATTTTGATGGTTTTTGAAAATGCTAAGAATTAATTTTTATACTTTCACTAAATTATCACCTATCACAAATTCCTAACTATTCTGTTAAAGTTAATGGACAAATACTATTGCTTTCACCCCATCATTTTATCCATTTAATAATAATTTACTTTTAAAAACAAATAAATAAATAAATGATATAAGGAACTTAGATTTGTTTCTATTGAGGCCAAGATAGAGAGAGAAATCATTTAATCTGCTTAGTTCTATTTATAAACTTTTTACATTGATGTAAGAGAAACTATAGCAAAGCTCTGTATTAACTTTTTGGTCAATCATAGCCAGCATTACATAAATAAAAATCTTATTATATAATAACAATGACAAAATAAAAATACTTTATAAATATTATATATAAGAAACATTTGTATATTTAAAATACAAATAAGATTTTTTCACTCCAACATAAATTAGACAAGATTACGTTCTTTCATATTACTATGGAAATAAACTTTTTTCACATATCTTTCAAATATGATATTATACAAATAAAATAACAAATATACCAGTGACATTAAATGTTTAGGTGTGTTATTTGGGTACTTATGTACTAGTTCTGCAACTTAGAGAAGATGGTATACCTTTTTACATTCATGATAAATGTGTAAGGTTGTGATCATATCAAATAAACGTGAGCTGATCCAATCTCATTCAATAATGTGTCTTTTGTGATAATTTTACACTCTCAGTTATTGTCCAGATTTTATTCTAACAAAATGTTTAATGCTGTCAAATGCATTTATAACTATTTTTTACTTCATTTGTATTCATAGTTTTGATCCAATGATTTTTAGTTTCATTTCTATTTGTAGTTTTGATTCAAAGATTTTTTTATCCACTACTGAAATGAATGCTGTTTTATATTTTCAAAAACATGTAAAATTGGAAGTCCTAACAAAATTAACAATAGCTTTTTCAAAATCAAGATGGTCAAAATGTGGAAGAGGAATCAACAATTTATGCCAACTGTTGAAAGGTCTATAAAAGTGCTGAATTATGAAGACCTGATGAGTGTTTTATCATGTCAATTAATGACAGAACCACAAATAAAATCACATATTAAGTAAGTGTGCATTTTGGGAAAAAAATAAAAATTTTACTTTTAGTTTTGCTTTTGGGGGAAAAAATTATTCATTTAAAATAACGTGGAACTGGTAATTTGATTGTTTCATCATGACAATTCCTTTTATATATATATGGTAAATACCATATGTGTATATTTTATATTTTTTGTAATATTTAGGGTATTTTCTAACTGTTGGCTGGCCTATAAAAGTGCTGAATTATTAACTGCTGGTTACGATCATTTTCATCTGAACAACCATGTGTTAAGTAAGTGTGCATTTTGGGAAAAATAAAAATTTTACTTTTTGACTCCACTTAAAATAAAGTAGGCTGGAAAATTGATTATTTCATCTCAGCAATTCCTGTTATATATTACAGTAAGAACCATATGTGTATATTTTACAGTTTTTTAATAATATTTAGTGATTGTTTTGTTCATATTTTGGGGTGAAATTCATATTTTTAGTATACCTGTATTACTATCTTAACAGCATGTATGTATACATGTGAGTATGTATTGTAGCTCAGGTTGCCCAGGAGTGAAGTTCCACCTGTGTTTGGCACCATCTTCCATACAGATTAAATGTGGTTTTTCAATTTAAAAATAAATATCACTAGTTTCACAATTATGAATTAATGTTAAAAAATATACTTTTTAACATTAATTTATAATTGTAAAACTCATAACGTTTATTTTTAAATTGAAAAACTACAATCGATCTGTATGGAAAATGGTGCCTGGATACAGGCAGAGCTTCACTCCTGGATGATCTGATCATACCCACACATATACATACATGCTACTAAGATAGTAACACAGGATACAACATTGGGTTTTTTGGTAATATTTTAGAGTAGTTCTGTAATGTAGTAATTGTTTTAGTATTAGATTTTGGTATTGGTTGATTAGACATGCATGCCACTTGATGGCATTGTTTGTGCTAAAACACATAAAATGTCATTTATGTGGCCCAAAGTTTACAGCCTATAGAACAGTGATGTTCATATTAGCCATTGCAGGCCTATATTGCATTGCACACAAATATAACAGTTCACTGATGTGCTTCGCAACACTATGCAAATGAGCACATTTCACAGATTGCTACCGTATCATGTGATGGTATATGGAATTCAACTGAACCATAACTCTTGTAATCTGCATTTGAAGTAATGATCTTACACCTTACCTGACCTAGTATTACATACTAATAATTGTAAGCCTGTTACTGTGCTTCCCTACATAACTTGGAAGGTGAAAAAAATTGCAAAAGTGTAGGGATAAGCACAATTACACAGAATTAATGCAAAAAGGCTTGTTTGTGCGAGAACAGCTATGAGACAAATTAAATGGCTGAGGTTGCACGTTGTTTTGGAAATCAAAAGCTTGGTTTGATCAGACTACTGTATCTTTTGTATGATCCTTCAGATCATCAAAAACATTGGTTCCTGGCCTTGCACATTCCAGCACTACACACTGACATTTATAATATAATTTTAAAATATAATTATTCGATTTCAGAAAAATGTAATTGTTACATTTTATAAAATAATGTTGTTTCATAAATTGTTTTACAAATACTTTGCAGAATGTCAGCCTGAAATGTTTATAATAGTGTCTTTTTTTTTAGATAAAGAGCAGCTACAAGACAACTAAAATTGCATGTTGTTTTGGAAAATCATACTGCATCTTTTGGGCAATCCTTCAGATTGGCAAAACCATCGGTCCCTGTCCCTGCACATTTCAGTGCTACATGCTGACATTTACAATGTAATTTAAAACTGAAAGTATTCCATTTTAGAAAATAATGTAGGTTCGTAAATTGTTTAAAACTAATTTGAAAAATGTCAATATGCACTGAAATGTATAATGTAATTTAAAAATGTAATTATTCCATTTTAGAAAATACTGTTGTTTTGCAACAAAAAGTTGGGCCAGTAATCAGCATTTTTATGTGTTTTAGCACATAAACAATGCCATCAAGCATTGTGCATGTCTAATCAACCAGTACCTAGATTTCCAACATGTATTAGACCTGCAGTGCCTTTTCACATATATATTCAGGCTACTGATAACTTTATAAATCTTGCAAAAATATCATGTACACATGGTCCATTTTGACAAATTTATTATTTTAAGTTTGTAGATGATCCAAGTGTACATGTTATTTTGGTCAGATCAAAAGATTAGAAAGTTGTCAGCGAATTGATATGAATGTGAAAAGTCAGTGCAGGTCTAGTATATCTTGCAGGTCTAATACGTAACTACCATTATTTATAATCTACTATTGTGAATGAAGTAATGAAAATATACATAATAAAGAAAGTTATTTTATCAAGATGATAAACTATTATTTACACATTCATTTTTAAAATAAATAAAGTCAATTCACAATTTTTACAAACTACAATTAATAATAAACATTTCTTTCTCCAGTTTATATGTTGTCATAGCAATATAATCCAAGACAATTAATTCACTATTAAAATCAACCAAATTTTTTTTTTTTTTTTACAATTGAATTTACACAACATATTGAAATTTCTTTCAAATTTCAGTAGGCACATGAAGCATATGTGTATATAAAGTTAAATTGTAGCACGTGTTTTGTATGTTTTACTAACTTGAAAAGTGATATGAAGGTTTCAAAATGTATTTATAATGAGACATTGATCTGACTTCTGTGCTGATGATGGTTGCGAACTTGAAAATGTATAATTAACTTAAGAAGTTAGAATCTTTAAATGAAAGATATTTTTTCTATCTTTATTTGATTTTTTTTATACAATAATATTAATAATTGGAGCATGAAAAATTATTTATATAATTTTCTTATTTCCTAAAGCTATTAATTCAACGAGAAAACAATGTTTAACTAACTAAGAGATTAGGGTTTTTTTAAATTGAAAATGAAATGAGATTAAAGCCGTTATCTCTGAAAACTAGTTTCAAAAAAAAAAAAAAATCAATGAAACAAAAATCAATATTAAGTACTCAAGAAAAATATCACCACTAAATATCATAAAAGTAGAGAAATATATTCAGATGATACGAAATGATCTTATAATAAGCTAAATTAGAAATAACTGTAATTGTGTCACTCTGCAAGATCAATAACATTTTGCGCATTGTATTTTGCTTTTCATTTTAATTTCTAACGGAAACAAACAAATATTAGAACAAATATTCTCTTATATACACATATATATATAAAGCAAGAGGGAGGCCAGGGAGAAAAATTTATTTCAGAAATTAACATATCTTTTATTTATGTCATTATCACACACTATTTACACACTCTTATATATATATATATAAAGAGAGAGAAGAAGATATAAAATTTCCGAAATTAGTATATCTTTTATACATATTACATCATATATAACCATAATGTTTAGTATAGTGATACAATAAAAAACTCAATAACTAAAAATTTCTTGGTATCAAATTATCTCGTTAGTTTTAGTGCTTAAAGGTCATATGAAATAACAAGTAGAAATCATTTGACTATTTTTTTTTTAAGTTTTATTTTATCATACATTATATGAGAACATTGAATAAAATATTTATTGTACTCACCTGCCTGCTTATGACCTGGGATTTAAATGTGTAGTGAGGATTGAAAAATATTTGCTGAGTATCCCCCAAGAATGTTTTATAAATTTTCAGTTAGCTATCATAGAATTATTGATAAAGTTTGATGAATGACTATCTAGTATTATTAATTAGAGAGTAAAGAAAATCCCATACAATCTTAGTACAATAGCTGAGTGTTAGGTATTGTCTACAAAGAAAAAAAATACGATTATAATATAGTATAAATAAAATAATCAATAAAGCAAGTCATATATAGTGTGACATTGCTTTTATGAACTTGTATTTACAAACATGTAATATAGAGAGCATTCCAACAACTCAAACAAGCCCTTAATTGATAAGTGCAGTAAAAGAGAATATTTGAAATCTCTATATGGAATATTCTTATTCCCAGACCAATTGATTTTGAGCTTATGGCTCACCTAAGTAAAAAACTAGAACTAGAACATTCAGACACTATATCTAAAATATCAACTTAAAAACCAGCACTTATTTAATATGTAATATTTAAGTAAAAACTTTGAAATTTTCAGAGATGAAAATTTCATTAACTACATCTATCTAACTTAAATAGCTACATGGGACTGAACCAAATTCAGATCTACCATATATTAATAGTCTTAGCATTGCCAAAGCCTTAAAGGCAAAATTATAATAATCAATAAAGCAAGTCATGTATAGTATAACATTGCTTTTATGAGCTTGTATTTACAAATATGTAGTATAGAGAGCATACCAATAGATCAAATAACTCTTAATTGATAAGTTCAGTAAGAGAAAATTTTTAAAATCTCTATCCAGAATAATCTTATCCCCAGACCAATTGGTTTCAAGCTTATGGCTCATTTCAGCAATGTCACGCTATATATGACTTGTTTTATTGATTGATTATTATAATTTTATCTTTAAGATTTTGGCAATGGTAATGCTATTAATATAAGGTAGATCTGAATTTGGTTCAGTCCCATATAGCTATTTAAGTTAGATAGATGAAGTTAACAAAATTTCATGTCCAAAAGTTTCAGAGTTTCTACTTAACTATTACATATTAAATAAGTGCTGGTTCTTGAGTTAATATTTTAGATCTAGTGTCTGAATGTTCTAGCTCCTCACTGAGGTAAGCCATAAGCTCACACCCAATTGGTCTGGGGATAAGAATATTCCAGAAAGAGATTTTAAATATTTTCTCTTACTGAACTTATCAATTAAGAGTTATTTGATCTATTGGTATGCTCTCTATATTACATATTTGTAAATACAAGCTCATAAAAGCAATGTCATGCTATATATGACTTGCTTTATTGATTATTATAATTTTATTTTTAAAGCACTGCTAAGACTATTAATATATGGTAGATCTGAATTTGGTTTAATCCCATATAGCTATTTGAGATGGATAGCTGGATTTAAAAGATATTTTTGTGTCTGAAAATTTCAGATTTTCTTTTCAATCATTACATATTAAATAAGTGCTGGGTTTTGGTATGTTCTCTATATTAAGTATAAATAGAAAAGCTTAAACTATAAATAAGATTTTAATTGAATGATTTTAAAAGACCAGATTGAAAATGATAAAAATAATCAGACATGAAGATTGGTCTGATTATGCTTTTATGTTAGTTACCACCAATAATATATTAAAGTTAGTACCAAAAAGAATGAAATGCAACAAGGAACTTAAAATAGCACCGAACAAAATATTTTAAAGAAAGACAGATATACACAGGTTTATTAGATAAAATCAAATGAATAATGGACATGGTTAAAAAAATATCAGAAATGATTATATTTCTGCTTTATTGATTACTTGGAGGATTTGCCTGTGTTGACCATTCCAAATTTTAGGAATATATTAGAACATTGAATATGCCTGGGTCTTATATTTATTAAAGATCTGTGTGATAGCCACTGTCCATAGCAAAAATAGAAACTGTGAACATTGAAGGGTACTGTATCAAAAAAAAATTTGTTTAATTGTATTTTTGTACTATATCCATTTTATTTGCATATTAAACATTTCATATGCAGAATAAGATATTATAAGCTATCAATGAACACTAGATAATAGTATTATTATATTTATATTCTATATGAGTTTCTGACTTATAGCCTTTATCAATAATTAGTTTGCCTTGAGTAGTTTAATGCAGAAGTAGAGTGATGGATTCTGAAGTTCAAGGCACATGGATAGCATTTCAACTCAGTCCCTTTCAGTGCTCAAACTTTATACAATCTCCTAAACAACTAATTATTCAATTTATTTATTTAATTAAGAATCTCAATCTGGTGCAGCACATAATCAGCATTCATCTTTTAATTTTTTATAATATCAACTAATTTAATAGCTTAAAATATTTGAAATCATGACAATTTTCTAGATTTGGTCAGTAATTATATATTTGAATGACCTTCATTTTATGCTAATAGTAAATACATCTAATCCATTGGTTATAACAATATTCATGAATAAAACAAAGCATGATTATCATTTCCTTTATTTAGATATGTTTTAGGAACAATAATTCACTTTATTTTATTTCTGAACCATTTATTATAAACCAGAGTAATCAATGCCACACTAGATAGTAGTACTATAGCTACTCTCTGGTCTAGTTTCAAACTTACAACCTTCATTAATGAGGAAGTTTTGGATTATTTTCATCCACAAATTCCTCAGTCACTTTTAGCTCTTAATTTTAAGCTAATACCCAGAAATGAAAAAGACTCTTAAGATTTATCATTCAAGCAAATTTGTTCCTATAATTACATAAATCTGACATTAAGCTTTTTAATATAGAGCCACCAAAGAATTTGTTCTACATTTATATAAAATTTAAGCAAAATGGCTTGGTATAAAATCTTATAGTAATTTTGAATTCCGGTCTATAATCTTAATAAGATAAAAGAGTTAATAATGACTAATGAGTGTGTAGTTGCAAGAAGTCTAAAGCTCCTGTTGATGAAAGACTTTAACTAAAAATTAGTTTAGAAAGATGGAGTGTCACTCTTATCTGCAGCACTTGATTTCTCAAGCTTATAATGAATAGCTGTGAAGTATAGTAAAAAGAATAAATTACTGGCTTTAAAAAAGTATGTTTAATATAAGCAGAGAATTCATATGATATTTTTGTTTATATTATATGATATGCACTAAAACCTAGAAGAATAGGAGGTAAAAATTTGATAATTTGTGATATAATTGAAAATTAAAAAGAATTTGAAAAATATCATTTTCAAAATAAAAAGTGAAAATGGCATAATTGGTTTGCTTTTAAGCATCAAAAAAAACACTGAATATGTTTATTATTAGGTTAAAGAATTTCAAAGAGCAAAACGATAAAAATTCTAAGCAACTTTCTCCTGTATATAATTCAAATGTATCTATTTTTTCTATCATTTCATAATTTTTATTTAAAACCCAATATTCACAATCATAGATTAACACTGGCAAAACTAAAATGTAATAATTTCTTTTCCTGCTATTTCACTAATTAAATGAGTAAAGATATTATTTCTTGTTTAACATGAAATTTTGTCTTTATTAATGCAGAAGTATATAGCAATAAAGACAAAACTGACTTGCTAGTGAATCTATGATTTAAATTTGGACTTAAATAAAAATGATAGATTAGATATACTTAAATTGTGTTATTGGAGAAAGTTGCTTGGAATTTTTTGGTCAACAAAAACAATCCATAAATTGATTGTCTAAGAAATTCAATAATCTTTGAAATGCAGAATACTAAGACAGTTATCATATTTTTAATATTTAATAAGAGATGATAATTCATTGGAAAAAAAATTGATGCCTGTTAAAAGCGAACACAATAAAAATCAGAGACAGCACCTTTAGGTGCTTTACCACATTTGGGAGAAACAAAAAGACAATAAAAGAGGTGATTTAATTTGATAAAATTACGAGTAAACAATATGATCAAAACAGTGAAAGGGTAAAATATTTACAATGTTAATTCCTTTTTTTAGTCCTTTTTTAAATATTTTGTGATTTTCCTTTCTAGATTTTTATATTCTAGAGTTACCAGCCATTGATTATCTACACAAGTGATTTTTTTCAAATGTTCTATTCCAGAATCATCTATTGTGAATTATAACAATTTATGAATCCTAGATAATAATGTTAATCCACAATTCTGGTTTTGTCTGATTGTTTACATTAGTCAAAAACATCTCACTGATGAAGGCCAAGAAACAGAAATTAGTCTAGGCATGTGGATAAATCATTACAACCTATTATCTACTGTTTACTTAAGCTTACAACAGATGTCTCTGCAGCAGGATAAACAGTGATTTCAGTTCCTAGAAGCAAATGGTAAGTTTCAATATATTGTCCTAGTCTAATAGACATGAAAATTAACCTGCCATAGCTGTAAAACATTTTGGTATAATTTTTAATGAGTATTCATTAAAATGATTCTAGGAATTAATAACAGACAGAAATGCATACAAATGTATATTTATTAAATCCAAACATAGCTAGTATCTTGTATTTGTAACAACTTTGTGCACTTTTTATTGTTTTCATTTCCCTTTTATAGAAAATATTTAATTATATGGCCTTATATTCACAAAAGCATCTGATCTTATCAAAGAAGTTTTATCACATCACTTTTTTTTTTATTATTAAAATTTGTTCAGCAAAAGTTTGTAATCAGTATTTTCATTCATTTGAATGGCATAGTTTAAAAATAAAGTTGAATTTATGATTTTTAATCAATAAATGCTTAATTTTAATATTATTATAATCTAAAAAAATTGTATGCATATTTTTTATATATTATAATGCCACCCTTGCAAAAAATCTTAGCAATCTTGACATACAAACCCCAAGACTTATGTACAGTATGAAGAGCGGATGAAGCATTTGTATCTTTCTCCTACAATAAAAAGTTTAAAATTAAACAATAAAAAACCCATGAGACATTTAGCTTCTTTAATCTTTTAAACAGTTAATGTATGTAAAAAATTAATAATAGTCAGCTGAGAAGATCATAGTAATATTTGTTTGTTACTAATCAGAAAGGCAAAATGTCCAGAAAATCAATAAAAACAATAAAAAATTTGGTTGCCTGCTTTTTCTCAAGGCAATGTCAGATATATCACTTGTTACTGCTAGTCATCAACTTTTGTTTATCGTTTATAAACTACCGATTAATTAGATTATGTTATTATGTAGCTCCAAATATGTATGTTGGGTTTTCGGCTTTTATTCTAATTGACAGCATGTTGAAATAATTCGTCAATAGAATATTATAAATCAAATGACAAATCTTGACTTTCATCAGTAGATGCTTTCTGCTTCTTAATATTATTTTATATTCTCATAATCACATAGTAAAGTATTAAAACCCTATTTATTATTTCAATATCTTTGCTTTCAATATAAGTTGTCACATTAAATTGCTGTAAAAAGAGTGTCAAAAAATGTCAACTAGCACAATAATATTTTTTTCAAATTTAGTTTTTAAATATTGATTCCCCGGACAACTAAACTACATTTTGATAATTAAAAAAAATATTTTAATAAATATTTATTTTGTTATTTGTATGTACATTAAAGCAAAATAAATATTTATTAAATAAAAGCTTTTAGCTTTTGTAAAAACAAGTAATTTTAAACAGGATGAGACATATATCACATGTCAAGATATCATATTTTATGTTCAAAGGATAATTGTAATAAGTGGAAGACAAAGAGAAAAAAATAATTACTTAGATAATAAAATAATTGCCAATTATTTATCATGAAAATTAAACCTAATTGATAGTTTAAATACATTATTTGTTGCTATAATAAGTTTTAATTTAACCAACTCAATTACTAACTACTAAATCACTGTCTTTATTTAAACAAATATTAAAGAGATAATGATGAGATTGTTTTTCATAACAATGGCACAATTTATAATAATTTTATCTAAATCGTATTAAATCATTATTAGAATCAACATTACAATAAATTTCCTATTATTTTATCGCTATTCTATTCTCATTATAATGATAATTATTATTACTTTACCTAATATATATTACTTTACCTAGTATATTATTATTACTTTATGTAATGAGTATGCACTTAACAAATTTAATTATTACAACTTTATATTGTTTTAAAAGATTTCTAAGCATAAGATCTCAACACTGACTCATTGTAAATCGAAAGATTTCCCGAATGTTAATGTGTAATAGAAATTGTGGACTTAATCAATGAGGTATTTAATAGCCTTACACTCTCAAATCAAAATGCTTTAGATTCTCCTATATAACTAAAAAAAAGTAGGTTGAAGATAAGAGTGGCCATTCTTGTTTTTTTAAAATAAATCTTATGTTAAGATTTGTAAAGGTCCCTATTGTCATTTTTCAGGCACATGGTCTTAAGGTTATAGCCTTAATATATATTACTCTAGTATCAGATAATAAATTTATTGCATGATTAAATAAAAATAATTAATTAATTTATTTATTGTTCAAAAATATATAAAAATATGAGTCCTGCAAGTTATAGAATTGGAACCACAATCCGTGGATGTGGATGTCTAATCATCAAATTTTTTGTTAAAAAATCAACTGATTTATCTTTCCATTCAGTTTTTCAAAATGGTTAGCACCTAAATCATTTGTTATGTCTGTATAAAATTTATTTCTGTAAGAATGCTTATCATTTTTAGAAACTATTATGAATATTTAGATTTATTTAAATATAATTTACATAGCTCCATATATTAATGTATATGAAAAGACCTGTAGTATTTCACTGTCAATTTAGTATGTGCTCTAAACCATTTTAGATATCAAGCAAACCATTTCTAATACAGCCAAATGATAAAAAAAGTCTTAGATCATACTTCCTAAATTAATTTCAAAGTGTTACAGATATTTTGTTCTGTTTACATAAAAAATTAAAATTTTCATCAGAAAAAAAAATAAAACAGATATTTTATAAAAGTAAGTGTAATCAAAAAAAGTCAAAATTTTAAATAATATTTAACAAATATTAATGCAAAAAAAATTATCAGCATAATCAAATAAACCAAAAAAGTCAAATTACTATTGCAATCAAATATTAAAAAAACAATATTTAACAAAAAAATTAGTGTAATCACATGACTGAAAAAATAAAATTTCTATCATAATCAAATATCAAATAAAAAAAGCGAATATTAGTAATTAGTAAATGATAGAAAAATTTTGCATAATCAGATAACAAAAAAAATCAAATTACTAGTGTAATAAAAATTAGCAAATGGCCAAAAAAATTCATAATAGATTGATTTTAATCCATATTAAAAAGTTCAAATTTCTAGACAATAAACTAAAACATTCTGCTTTTAAAATATAATGCCAGAACTTGAACATGTGCTGGAATTAATGTAAGCATAGCAGCCAAAACAATTGCATAAACTAACACAAGAATTGGTATGCTTAAATTAAACTATTTTAATATTATAGTTAACAAAAAAACAATAGTATTAATTCGTGTTGATTTTTTGAACAACAAATAGACTGATTTTAGACTACATAAAAAGTTCAAATTTTTTATGCCTAAACTAAAGCATTTTTACTTTTAACTATTCAACTTAGCCAAACAAAGGCCCCTCATATGAGAAATCAAAAAATTCAATTTGCATGTGTTGCCACCTATTGAAAGATTTTGCTAACATTTTTTCCAACCATTAAAATTCACATATATTTTATTATAATATTTTAATTCCAGAAATTTTTTTAAAGATATTCAGATATTTAAAAATGCAGGAAAATCAGACTATTAAACTCCACATTGATGGGCTTCTATTCTTTCTTGGAAGTCTCAAACTTTGCAATAATATTTTGGGAAAATATTATGAATGAGTAAAACTTTGCCTTTCTGGAATGTTTATGACTATTTTTGCATAATAATTACAAATAAATAATATATATTATGACAAATTTATTTTCTACATAAATGTTTTACTTTTAAATATAAAGTTATACTTTTTTGTTTAATATTAATAATAGAAATTATAGGGGTGTCAATTATGAGCTGTTTAGTAACATGTTATCACTCACAGTCTGTTAGAATATATAGCAATATCATAAAAATTCCTAAAAAAATTAAACTTTTAAAATATAAGTTTATAAATTTACTAGATATTGATATTAATTCTTTCACATTTTAAATATAAATGTCAAATAAAGAAGATATTCATTTTCTGAAATCAATCTAATCCTCTCAATACCTGCTTTGTTTTGATTAAAATCTAATTTTTTTAATAATTGTGAAATTTAAATGTGAATTTTAGAATTACTTTAATTTCTAAACAAAAATATCTATCAAATGAAATCAAACTTATTACATTCTGATATATAGTAATGGTTTAATACTAAAATTAAAGTTGAAAATGTAAAGCAATGAAAACAAAGGAAGCTATAACAACAGTGAAAATATGATGGCATAATACAAACATGTGATGGTGTTAATGACCTAACCAAAGAATAGCAGTTGAAAAAAATTGTATGAACTAATACAAGAATAAATGTGCTCAAACCAAAATATTGGCAAAGAAACAAGAAATTCATATAAAAAATTTGAAATTTCTAATGCTTAAACTAAAATACTTTACTTTTAAAATATCATATCAAATGTACAGTGGCAAAACAAATTACTAAATCTAAATAAAAACATGATAAAAATACTAGCATAATCAAAGCTTTATGGATATTATGCTAAATGAATAAACATGCATATGGTGGCAGAATACAATTTTAGATACTTCAATGAAAATAAATTCAAGCACTTTTGCATGAAAACAAATGTAAGCTATGTATAATCAGTTTTAAAATTAATAAATAAAACTGTAAAACCAAATCACATATGATTAAAAAATTAAAACGAATATCAAATTACTAAACTAACATTTTTTATTATCTCAAAGAATAAAAAGTTGGGTCCAAATCACGTGTTACGAAAAAAGTGGAGGGAGAGAAAAAAAATTACACATTTGCCAAGTTGTGGTCAAACTCTTAATATTAAGCACTAAAAAAATTGAAGTTGAAAAAAGTAACACCAATGATTTATTTAACTACCTATCATCCATCCATTTAACGATTGGATATCTCTATCTACCTACTTACCTACATACCTATATATGATATATTTTTTACTTATCTATATAAATATCTACCTAGCTAATTAACCTATGCACATCTATTTATTTTTCCCTGTCTTTTTATTTGTCTATATATTTATCTATTTGTTTATCTATATACCTACTTATTTTATTTGTTTACCTATCTATTTCTCTATACTGTCTCTCTATTCATTTATTTATCTACCAGCCTGCTTATTTTATCTTTTACCTGTTCTCTATCTCTTTGTATACCTATCCATCTATATCTCTATATATTTAACTATCTACCTATCTATATATTTATATATCTGTTTTTCCATGTTTTTATGCATTCATCCATACATTTAATTATTATCTATTTATCTGTTTGCCTACCTATTTATTTATTTATCTGTCTATCTTACTTATCTGCTTGTCTATTACTTTATATGTTTATCTATCCATCTATTTATTTGCCTGTTACTATCTCTTTATCAATATATGTATCTATTTATTTATCTATCTACTTTTTAATTTATTTATCAACTCTTCCTATCTATATTTTATCTACCATTTTTCCCTTCAACTTTCCATATGACATTTCCTCTATTTATTCCCCACTCACTCAAAATGGTGTAGAGCACATAACTAATGTGGCATCAGTAACTTTATGAAAATATTACTGGGATTTTTTTGTTAATATTAATTTGGGATACCTATTTTAAAATTGATTAATATTTCACAATTTATATCAAAATAATATGAGAAATAAAGAGCATTGTGATACAAGGTTTGAATCTGAGCTGAATAAACTTAAAAAAATTTTTCAACAAGTTTGAGATTTTTTTCAGGTAATCATCCTATAATGAATATGTCTTTCAATGTTGGTCAATGAATGGATATTCAAATCCTCTACACCTATAATTGATAAATTTGGTTAAACATTGCCTTCTCCTTTTCTATTTCTGTTTGAGAGATTGTTATAAAGGTCTTTGTCTTTCAATAATCTAATTAAAAGTTCCTTCAACTAATCCTTAAAATATCTGGCTTTATTCTACATAATATAAAATAATTATAACACAATGTACAATTTAATATTTATTTTACTAAATCTAATATATTTTCAATGCATTAGCATCCTATTGTAATTATCAAAATTATATCAATTCAATTTAAATAACATTTAAAAAATCCTTTGTTAATTTATTTATAGGTTTGTTGGCTCTCTACTTACTATGCAATAAACCATAGTTCTTTGGTTTTTTTCTATCATTTTATTCTTTGCAAATTAGTCCAAAAATATCTGGATTGAAACATATTATTTTTAATCATGATCCAAAATTATTGATATATTTACAGAATTTTTTATTTTTTTTTTGTACATAAATAAATGCTGCATCATTTATATCTTTAAGTTCATCTTTGTTTTATCATATTCTATATATAATCAGTCTGATTGACTTTCTCCATGGTATATATAATGTTAGTCCAATGTTTCTATTTATTTATTTTTATATTATTAATTATTCTGTTTAAAGTCATAGGTAACTTAAAGCCAACATTATTTTTTTTTTACTTTATATCACTTGAATATTATTTTCGATACTCGACACATATTGTGATTACATCAATCTCTTATTTCTAATTTTTTTCTTTCTTGCTTATATTATTTATTTTTAAATACTCTTTGTATATATATTGTAACGGGTACAGACGTCATTACATTGTTTTTTTTTATTAGTAAACATGAAAAAAAAATAAAAGTTCGCAAATAAAACTTTTTTTTTTAAGAATTAAAAATTGAAAATTAAAATTCTATACTAAACTCATATCTATATAATCGCACAGATGAAAAAAATTATTAAAATAAAACTTTATTAAAAAAAAGAAAAAGTATTTTAAAACTAAATTGTCAGTAAAGATTTAAAGATAAAAATATATCTAAGTTTGTACAAAACAAATTAATTAATGTTATTGAAAAAATGGAAATGATTAATTTAATTAGTCAAATGTAAACTAGCCTTGGGCATTTAAATGTATAAGCATCGGTCAGATAGGAAAACAATAGAAACTAATAGCCAATGAATGAAAAACAATGGAATCGGACCTCAGCGAAAGGACCATCACATCGTCGTGACGTAATGTCCACTGGATCTGAAAGGCTACTATAAAAAGTGAGTGGAATAATAGATTATGATGAGATGTGACTATATGTGTTAGTGCGGAGTTGAAGGAGAAGGGATTGAAAAGACGCACTCTTCAATCCCTTCAGTTGTTATAAAAAAAAAAGAAATGAAACATCGCTTTTCTTATACTGAGGACAACAGGATCATCGGGGGATTTAATGTGGATTCCAAACGGCATGCAATGGATAAAGAGGAACATTTTAAAAATCGTAAGAACTTTAAAAACATTTTGAAACACTAAGAACTTTAAAATATAAACTTTCTCAGTCTTTAATTTATAAGAAATAGAATCCTATCTGACCAACGTTATTTATTAATTAGTTATAATTTTATTTAATGTATTTCTTTTGTAAAATCATTTCCATTTATTTATTTATTTGTTCTTTAAGTTTTATTATGATTTCTGTTTTTCGTTAAACTAAATTATATAAATGTTAAATTTAAGTCGGGCGTGAATGGCTATATAGATTTGTAAAGTTATATATATAGTTTAAGGGAGGGTAATCTTAGGTTATTTGTTTCGTAGTTAAATTGGGTCAATGGATTGGATATATTGGTGTAATTAGTAGATGTAGTATGAGATCCGCTATGGGCAGGATTGCATATATATGCCACACACCTTCTGTTTGCCTATGGATGGGTTTGTAAGTCGGCAAAGGACCGCAGTCCATTCCTATGGAGTTTTTTGTTTATTGTTCTACTCGCCAACAGATGTAGCATTCCTGTTGGTGGAGAGACAATGTCTTCTCTAACTCTACTTACTGTTCAGATGTACATTCCTGACAGTATAGTATTTTGTGTTGTCGTATTTTCATGCTACATTGAATACATAAATGTATCAGATGGATTGGCGCCGGTTTGACTGCGAACTTTTGGCCTAAGGTTAAATAAGGGAAAGAATATTTTCTTTTCAAATGCAAATCTATGTAGTCTATTCATACTCGACACTCTAAATAAAAATGCATTAAATTTAGGTTGGGTATAGACGCTTGCATGGGTTCGTTACCGGTTAATTATGTTTTTGGTTTTCATATTTGATCAAAATATATAGACATTCGGTAAATACTGATACCTTACGGTGAGTATCTAAGATGTATTTATGTCGGATGTCTTTTAAGTTATTGGTGTCTTGCGGCATCTTATGATGAATGCTATTGGGTTCTTATAAATTTCCCTCTGCAATTGACTTTATCAATGACTTTGTATTTTGATCGGTTATGTTTATTTTGAAATGTTTTTAACCGTGTAATCTATGTAACCGATCTATACTCAACATTATAAAACAAACTTTCATAAATCCATCTGTGCGAACTTAATTAAAATGTAAACTTATAATATTATAAAAATTAAAATGTAAATTTAAATTCTAAAATCAAATTAAAATCTAAAATAAACATACTAAAATAAAAATGTTAAATTTTATATATATATGTGCGTAAATAAATGTTTGTATGTTAATTACTGGCAGTGGCTTATTTTATTCTTTTTTTAAAATATTCTTAGATAAGAATTTATTGTAAATATAAATCTCTGCTGTTCCATTGAGCTAGTGACAATGGGCTAACGACCGGATATCAAAATATATAAAATAAAATAAAATTTTTTTTTTTACTTACGTATCTGCCTACTTTATAAATTTTTCTAGGTTCAAATGCCTAGATGGCGCCCTGTAGTGCAGATTATGTTAAGTTATCTTTCTCCGGATCGTTATAATTGGTCTCCCAACTGGGGCCGATGTTTAATAAACCACGTATACCCTGAGTAAATTTCTTTTGTCAAAATGAAATATTTTTATCTGTTTACATAAAGTCGTATACTTTAAATCTTATAAAAGCACTGCCAGAAAGAAATTGCACATATATTAAACACGAGAAAGTATTAATAATTTTAAATTGTATTTTGTTAAAAAGAAAGTCAAAAGGTTGCAATTAATATGTTTTTTTTTTGTTTGTTAATATATTATGCTTTAACGTGTATAGGCGCGCACAGCCATGTAAGTTTATGATCGTAAATGTGGTACCTTACGATGAGTACTGTTTGGGAATTTACTTCAGTGTAACCCTATGTAAGCATTTCAGTCAGTCATAAATAAGTTGGTGGTATTTATAATTGTGCTGCAAATATACACGTTTAAACCCATTATTTCTTAAAACATATTTACCTCAGTGCAACCTTCTTAAATAAATAATTTATAAAATTTGCTTGTCATGCCATGTGTAAAAATAAAATGTATAAAAAAATAGAATGCTTGGGGGGAGGAGGCGTAGACGTAAATGGTCCTTAGGAAAACGATAGTCAACATTTTTTTTTGTATATAGTCTTTATACTAACCGAATGTTTTGTAAATTTTGTTAATCGTGTACCGTAATTACTAACCCTAAGTAAAATATTTTTTTTTGTTCATTTTTTTTTAAAGCAAGTTTACTGATATGTAACGGGCACAGACGTCGTTACATTGTTTTTTTTTATTAGTAAACATGAAAAAAATAAAAGTTCGCAAATAAAACTTTTTTTTTAAGAATTAAAAATTGAAAATTAAAATTCTATACTAAACTCGTATCTATATAATCGCACAGATGAAAAAAATTATTAAAATAAAACTTTATTAAAAAAAAAAAAGTATTTTAAAACTAAATTGTCAGTAAAGATTTAAAGATAAAAATATATCTAAGTTTGTACAAAACAAATTAATTAATGTTATTGAAAAAATGGAAATGATTAATTTAATTAGTCAAATGTAAACTAGCCTTGGGCATTTAAATGTATAAGCATCGGTCAGATAGGAAAACAATAGAAACTAATAGCCAATGAATGAAAAACAATGGAATCGGACCTCAGCGAAAGGACCATCACATCATCGTGACGTAATGTCCACTGGATCTGAAAGGCTACTATAAAAAGTGAGTGGAATAATAGATTATGACAAGATGTGACTATATGTGTTAGTGCGGAGTTGAAGGAGAAGGGATTGAAAAGACGCACTCTTCAATCCCTTCAGTTGTTATAAAAAAAAAGAAATGAAACATCGCTTTTCTTATACTGAGGACAACAGGATCATCGGGGGATTTAATGTGGATTCCAAACGGCATGCAATGGATAAAGAGGAATGTTTTAAAAATCGTAAGAACTTTAAAAACATTTTGAAACACTAAGAACTTTAAAATATAAACTTTCTCAGTATTTAATTTATAAGAAATAGAATCCTATCTGACCAACGTTATTTATTAATTAGTTATAATTTTATTTAATGTATTTCTTTTGTAAAATCATTTCCATTTATTTATTTATTTGTTCTTTAAGTTTTATTATGATTTCTGTTTTTCATTAAACTAGTTATATAAATGTTAAATTTAAGTCGGGCGTGAATGGCTATATAGATTTGTAAAGTTATATATATAGTTTAAGGGAGGGTAATCTTAGGTTATTCGTTTCGTAGTTGAATTAGCTCAATGGATTGGATATATTTGTGTAATTAGTAGATGTAGTATGAGATCCGCTATGGGCAGGATTGCATATATACGCCACACACCTTCTGTTTGCCTATGGATGGGTTTGTAAGTCGGCAAAGGACCGCAGTCCATTCCTATGGAGTTTTTTGTTTATTGTTCTACTCGCCAACAGATGTAGCATTCCTGTTGGTGGAGAGACAATGTCTTCTCTAACTCTACTTACTGTTCAGATGTACATTCCTGACAGTATAGTATTTTGTGTTGTCGTATTTTCATGCTACATTGAATACATAAATGTATCAGATGGATTGGCGCCGGTTTGACTGCGAACTTTTGGCCTAAGGTTAAATAAGGGAAAGAATATTTTCTTTTCAAATGCAAATCTATGTAGTCTATTCATACTCGACACTCTAAATAAAAATGCATTAAATTTAGGTTGGGTATAGACGCTTGCATGGGTTCGTTACCGGTTAATTATGTTTTTGGTTTTCATATTTGATCAAAATATATAGACATTCGGTAAATACTGATACCTTACGGTGAGTATCTAAGATGTATTTATGTCGGATGTCTTTTAAGTTATTGGTGTCTTGCGGCATCTTATGATGAATGCTATTGGGTTCTTATAAATTTCCCTCTGCAATTGACTTTATCAATGACTTTGTATTTTGATCGGTTATGTTTATTTTGAAATGTTTTTAACCGTGTAATCTATGTAACCGATCTATACTCAACATTATAAAACAAACTTTCATAAATCCATCTGTGCGAACTTAATTAAAATGTAAACTTATAATATTATAAAAATTAAAATGTAAATTTAAATTCTAAAATCAAATTAAAATCTAAAATAAACATACTAAAATAAAAATGTTAAATTTTATATATATGTGCGTAAATAAATGTTTGTATGTTAATTACTGGCAGTGGCTTATTTTATTCTTTTTTTAAAATATTCTTAGATAAGAATTTATTGTAAATATAAATCTCTGCTGTTCCATTGAGCTAGTGACAATGGGCTAATGACCGGATATCAAAATATATAAAATAAAAAAAAAATTTTTTTTAACTTACGTATCTGCCTACTCTATAAATTTTTCTAGGTTCAAATGCCTAGATGGCGCCCTGTAGTGCAGATGATGTTAGTCTCCTTTCTCTGGATTGTTATAATATATATATATCATACTGGAACACACACGAAAAGTTATCTACTTCAAGAAGTATAACAACTATTCTTTCTTATTGCATTGCCAAATGTATACCTAAATCATCCATGCACTTTACTACTGTTACACAATGCTTTATTTACCACCATCTTTTACAGCTTGCAGTTTCTTCAGAACTTTTATATCTCATAATTTGAATTTAGCATTGAAGTTAGGAGATATAAAAGTTCTGCAGAAGATTACTAGGACAATCAAAACTGTAGATTGTAAAAGAGAGTGGTACATAAAGCATTGTATAACAGTAGTAAAGTGCATGAATGATTTAGTATTATGTGGTATAAGATGTTATCTACATATTGCACACACACAAATTTTTATAATAATTTCTACCAGTACTAAATTATAAAATCACCACATATATTGGTAATCCTATGAACCAAGTGTTTGCCATTTTGTATATATAGACTTTTAAACATGATTATGATAGATGTCATGGTAGGTTTATGATAATACATCCTGAATTAATTCTTGCTTGTATTTATTAAATTCTTGTTTAGTAATAATTCTGCAATTATTTTTGATTCTTTTCTATTCATTGATCCATATAATTCCATTTATCCAATGATTGCTATACCATATTCAATCAGCATTACATTTCCTTTATAAATTCAAACAAATATTTAATCACAAGTTTTCAAAATCTAACATTTGTGCTGTATATTTTGATACTTCATGATAATATATACACACTCCAAGTCAATCATTATTCTTAATGAGCAGTGTTCTTGTAAAATATTTCCCAGGAATCTTGAAAATATAATTGTAGCCCGTTACATATATATATATATTGAACCGTATTCGAATATGTGTATTCGAAACACCGGTCTCTTAGGCAGAGAAGAACATACTCGGAGAGTATGTATGCCCAAACGATAGCTATAAAATATATAACTAGCATTACATTTCCAGGACATAACTTCTTCTCGGCTGTTGAGTTCAACACCAAGTTCAAAGCACTTTTTTGTTTGTGTATAAACACGGGCACCAGCTGCTTATTCTAAAAGAATACTAAAAGAATAGACAACGCACTTTGATAGTGGCCACTAACTCAACGCCTAAATCCACGACTAGCTCAGCTGTTTGTAATCACTAATAGATTATACTTAATTAGTGATTAAAAGAATTAATAAAAGAATTTGTTAAAAAGAATTGATAAAAAGAATTGACCGACAAATATAGTTTAATTTTAAAGATAGTTTATTAACTAACATTTATTTACTAAATTTAAACATTTTATAATTCTAATAAAACACACACATATTTTAAATTAACATTTCTAAATAGTTTAAACATTCCTATAGATTTAATAATGAAACATTCTAATTTAACTAATAAATATTGATATAATGACCATGCACATATTATCTCATGCACACACATAATAATGATAATAAAGGACTACATAGCATTTGAAATCTAATCTCACACATATCAATAGTTCATTTATGTATGATATCGAGTTTATATAATTAGAGTCTTGGAGGATTCGCACGAATTAATGAAATGCAATGGCTATTACAGTATAAACGAAAATAAGCAAATGTTTTACCTAGGATTTTGAATGTTGACGTAGAATTTTGTTCTTTGGAGGCTGCTTTCAGTGAGGATATTTCCATTATAAATGCTTACCAGCCGGCTGGGACGTTTCCTTGCTGAGTTTCCTGATTTTCATGATTATTGCTATCGGAGACAAATAGATACTGACGGAGATTTTCTAAGATGTTAAGCTGACATTATTTCATGGGCAGATCTGCTGTTTTCTCGGACATCTGGGCTGGAGATAAACGTGCATTCCCAAGATCTTCTCAACACTGCATTTTGTTTGTTAACTGCACAATTAATTTCTGAACTGCACTCACTCAATTAATTTGTGGAACTGAATTACTGTCCGATAAAAAAGGTCTATTTATACCTGTGCCTTGTTGTCTTTCTGATATCTCCGGCAAAGATCTGTTGTCAAATTCCTTATCAATTAATCCTTTGATAAACGTGTTTTGGAAGATTGCTTAATTAGTAATAGCCATGCAGAGATGTTGTTTTATATTTTAATTAATAATAGCCATTGCCGTGTTTTTTAATGATAATCTTCTTTAACTTCCATTTATTTATAATAACATTTATTTTATTGTTGACAATCGCACATATATTAGTTTTAACATTATTTTTTCTTTAATTAAACTTGAATGAAAAGAGATTTGTATATTTACATTTTTATGAATACTAATAAAAACTATTTAATTCCTATCTTTTTCTAAAACAAACTGAATAAACTCTTCAACATTTAATTTTATGTTTTTCTTTTACGAAAGATTACTTTAATAATAATTTTAGATAAAAATTATATGTGCCTATATCAATATAGGTACAATATATATATATATATATATATATATATTTGCTTTCTCTCATATAACTAATAAACATAATTCTTCAGGTCATATTTAATCAATTTGTCTTTGTTACTCTTTATATTGTAATTATCCAAATTATTAAACTTTAACTTTTCTATGGACGTGTAATATAACAAAATTGAGATTAACTTTGCAAAATTTACTATTTTTACATATGTGATCTTCAATTTGAATAATATCTGTAGCCAAATAAATATTTTTTAGCATAATTATTAGTAAATTAATTTTAGATATAACTAAAATAATAAAAAAAATTAAACGCTATAAATTTATTTAAGAAAATAAAAAGAAATGCTTATTTTTTAAATTACCTAGAATAACATTTCCCCCAATAATTCCCAGGAAGTAGGTTTAATCTTTTTATTGATTCTGTACTAAGCAGAGTACCATTGCTTGTTTCATTTTGTGCACTCCAGTACTATCTGAGATCAATGTTACTTTAGTAATAGTTATTTGTTTAGTGTGTTTTTTTCAATTAATAGTTTATTCATAAAAATGATGAGTTTGTATTTTAGTTTTTATTTTTGTCTATAAATGTCAGGTCGAATCAGACAAAATACAATGATCTGGACTTATTCACAACTTGCATAGCAGTGGAAATTTTTTGCACACTGTGGGTGCCAAAAAGAAAAAGAAAATTTAATTTAATTTAAAGCTTTTTTTTTTTGCATTGCAAATATATTTCTGTTCATTGCAATATTTTTATTAATAAAGATTTCTAGATAGAGATTTTTTAAATAACTTTCTCTTGCCAGAATTTATCAAAAAAGCTTGTTATAGCTATTGCATGCTCTTTCGTTTTTATAATTACAAACTTATTAAATTAAGTCAAGTGATGTATGATTTATTTTTAGCTATTAAAATAGTTTTGGCTTTAAGTCTTTAGCAAAGTTATATTGCTAGACTATTAATACATGGTATGGCTGAAGAATTCTCATCCCATATCTACTTAAGTTGGATAGCTGGGTTTGAAGAAATATAGGTATCTGAAAAATTCAGATTCTCTACTTAAAAGTGAACTATCAGATAAGTTCTGGCTTTGAGTTAATATTTTAGATCTGGTATCTGAAATATCCTAATGCCACACTGAGGAATGCCAAAAGCATGAAACTGCTCCGAGGATAGGAATGATTTTTAGATAGACGTTTTTAAATGCTTTCTCTTGCTGGCATTTATCAATAAAGCTTGTTAGAGTTATTGCATGCTCTTTAGTTTTGAAAATATATTTAATTTGTATAAAACTCTAATATTTCTTTAAGAATTTAAACAACCCATGTATTAAAAAAATAAATATTAATTGAAGGTTTATATTGAAATTGTTTTATTTCTCAATATAAATTAAATGCAAAATTTTTTTTCATTTATTTCATTTTTTAATTAATCATATAATCTTTTTAATAAATTAAGTTATTATTGAAAATATTTTGCATCTAATGTAATGGTTTTCAAACTACAGTGATATAATTTTTTAATTTGCAATATTTTTACATTATTATAATTGAAGTTAAAACCATAAATACATGACTTATTATGGTTGTAAAAAATGTAAATGAAACATTATTATTTACTCTGCAATTTTGTTTCATTTTCTGAATCCTTTTTAATAACTGCAAGTACTCTTTAGTTCTTTTTTCCAATGTGCATCTCGATTGCTCTATATAACTGCTACCACACCTACATATTCATTTATAAATGATGCAATTTTTATTTATAAATGAGGTTTTATCTTTAGAGTTATTTGTTAATTTGTTTAATGTAGGAGCTGGGAAAAATGCAATGTCACATATACCTTGATAAATTTTCCTTATAAAATTTACTTGATCATTCGAATATGGTATTGATATCCATATTTTTTTATTAGCAGAAAAATCAATATTATTATTAATATTTTTATTCTTATATTTCATATTTAAATTTTTAATAACATTATATATATGATTATAATTGAAGCCAACATTTAACAATTCATTCAAATACATTCAATATTTTTAGTTTTATCCGATGAATATTTACAAAGACTATTATTTAATATATAGGGTATATGAGCACAGACTTTCAGACAACCCATCACTCTCCACTCTATCTAATAACACTGATACACTCAAGCACATATATGTTGAAAAGATAAATAATCACCAATATATGTATTTCATGCTAAACCAGTAATCATCAGTTAGTCCAGATTATCATCTTCCACACATATATACTATAAGTGCTCAGATATATATATTAAGGTAGACAATCTTCATACTTTAATGGACAGGCTCCAATCTACTACATACTCCAACTCTTCAACCGTCCATCCAAATGAAAATCTGATGAAGGAATGCTCGAAGGCCACCCTAAGGCCGAGATTCTTGTCACACCCATGTTGACCCAAGGTCAATCTGAACCCCACATGTACAGGACATAATCCATTAAATACATATGCAAGGATGGGCAGACATCTCTACAATGTAATAAGTGAAACACAGGCTTATTATGTACCTGTGTCTATGTATGTAATATATAGGGTATATGAGCTATTATTTCTAAATAAAAAATATTTCTAAATAAGAAGGTCTTTAAACCTGACATTTTATGTGACATTGATACTCTTGATTTATATGAAATATAATCTCTTTTTACCATTGGTTTAATGGTCTTATAGTAATCCAGCTTACATTGATTTTTAATTATTTTAAGATCAAAAAGAAAATAAATAAATAAATAAATCATATAAATAAAGAGAGCCAATCTCACATAGAATGGGAGGTTTAAAGTCCTTCTTATTTAAAAATAATAGTCTCAGTAAATATTCATCAGATAAAGCTAAAAATATTGAAATGTATTCAAATGAATTGTTAAATGTTGGCTACAATTATAATCATATATATATAATGTTATTAAAAATTTTAATATAAAATATAAGAATAAAATATTAATAATAATATTGATTCTCCTGCTAATAAAAAAAATGGATATCGGTACCATATATTTTGAATGATCAAGTAAATTTTATAAAGCAAATTTATCAAGGTATATGTGACATTGCATTTTACGCACCTCCTACATTAAACAAATTAATAAATAACTCTAAAAATAAAATCTCATTTATAAATAAAAATTGCATCATTTATAAATGGATATGTAGGTGTGGTCGCAGATATATAGGGCAATTGAGATGCACATTGGAAAAAAGAACTAAAGAGCACTTGCAGTTATTAAAAAGGGTTCAGAAAATGAAACAAAATTGCAAAGTAAATAATAATGTTTCAGCATCTGTTTTTTACGACCATAATAAGTCATGTAATTATGGTTTTAACTTCAATTATAATAATGTAAAAATATTGCAAATTGAAAAAGTAACAATAAAAGGAAAATAAAGGAAGCTATGCTAATATACAAATACAAACAAGATGTAATTAACAGACAGGCAGCAAACATTAAGATCATAGAATTGTGGGAAGGTTAGCCTTTCAAAATACTCCTAAGTGGATAAATTTTTAAAGTTATACTTTACATATATCTAATTATTGTATTTATAAATATTTAATTATAAGATTATGTTTATTGATTTGAAGAAATACAGACATTAAATTATAATAGTATTATATATAAATATATGTTTAAGAATAAATTATAATATATGTATAAATAAATATTAAGCACTTCCTAATTATTATTTAATCTTCAATGAAAAATTAAAAACTTCAAAAAACTGATATAAACATAAAAATAAACTTATTTTTTATTTTTAGTAAAAGTATTTTTAAAATTAATAAAAGTAGCTTTAAAATATAAAAGATACATTTAAAATCCTTTATGAATTACAAATATAATGTAAACAAGAACTACCATTTTGTGATACAGAACATCTTCAAATTGGGTTTTACACCATAGAGTTTCTTACTTGTTGATAATTCCTGAAATCTTAAAACAAAACTAAAAATATAGATATGGTATATTGGTACATAGAGCATTCAAGTGCTGTCCAAATAATTTTATGACTGGCAACATTTAACTGATAGTATCAATTTAATAAAGCATAAACTGGCTAAAAAAAAATGTTTGATGAAGAAATTTATAGAAACATTTTCTATTCAAAATAATTATTGCCCAGTAAAATAAAATTATTTCCTTTATTCTCTTTAATATATGACACAATATTGTTATTTAAATTTAAATTAATCAACTTTTTTCAGACAAAATAAATTATTGTTTTTCATGTTTAAACTTGTTTGTGGGATTCTGGCTGTTTTAATAAATGTTCTTTTCTTATCTTCTTATTTTTCATAATCAAGTAACAGAAATAAAATTGGAGTCATATGTGCTGAGGAATTTAATATTGATTTTAGAAGATCTTGGTTAATTTATAATACAGAATATATAATAGGTAGGACAGACTGATATAATGTTATATATGCTACAGGGTGTAGCTAATTGATCTAACTATATATATATGCTACAGAGAAACAAAGATGAGTTTAAGAATGAAAATGAAGTAACGAGCATTCACTTTGGTTACAAAAAAGAAAAAACTAATTATACAAATCATCATTATTTTATAATCATGGAAAAAAAAACATTAATATGGATTCAATTTATGACTTTTATATAAAAAAAGGAAATAAAGAATAATAAAAAAGGAAATATCAAAGAAGCATGGTTTGAGGCATACAAAAAAACATGATAAATAATAGAAGTGAAATAATTAAAAATTATTCAAAATAATTTAAAAATTATTTAATATTGGATTATTATAATTTTGACAATCATGAGTAGAATACTAACTGCACTGAAAATGTCCTGGATTTACTAAAACAATTATTAAATTATATACTCCGTTGTAATATTATATATATAATCAATAATTTATTGAAAAGATTCCTATTTCTTTTCTCTTGCTGCAAACCATAGTCTACTTTTATTTTATAGCGTAAAAAAATTATCTACAGAAATAATAGAATATCTATATAATTGTTAATCATTAACTATCCATTGCGATATGAATTCTTTCTAAATTTAATTCGATTTTTATAATCTATTGCTTTTCATTGTATTATTATTACAGCAAACTTATGATTTCTTTTTAGGTCTCGTAATCTTTTAGGGATTTTATTATTTATTCATTACTTTCTTTTCTAGTGACCTGTTCTGAAATACTTTCATTTCTGTCATTTAATTCTATCGCTTTCGTTCTTTTCTTATTAATCTCAATATATTTCTCTCCATATTTTACAGTATATGTATAATTCTGTATCTCGATAAAACACTCTGACTTATCTATGATATATCAGTTATAGTTTTAGTTACATTATATAATCATAATTTTAAAGTAAATTAAACAACATTTTTAAAAAGAAAATTTTTAACATCTATATTGATTTAATTTTTTTAAAAAAGAAGTTTTCTTTCCTATTCGATAAAATAAAGTACATCTAACGGATACGCTATGCTGAATTTTTTTAAGTGTACTAGGAAATCAGTCATAAAGTTGGATAAGAATTCTCTGCATATATATTCCTTCAGAAATGCGATGTCTCCTGCCTCGGGAAGATTATTGAAGATAATTTTCTAATTTCCTACACGTCCGCTAAGAAACTTCGATTTTAAAAACATTAATAATGTTATGTAAATTGCTTTTATATTAAAACCTTTAAAACTCATATAAATTCATTCAATATTAAAAACCTTCATTTAAATATACTTAAAAATCTTGAATTATTTAAGGGGAAAAAATCTGCTGAATAAAGATATGTTTTAAATAAATATATTTGTGTTTAAAGCTTATCACAATAAAAATATACCTGTAGTATATACACATAAACCTCAAGAGTGTGTTCGTCTTCCATTTATATGATTTTGGGTTTAAATACAGAGCAGAAATGTTTGACGCTTGTATACCGAATTTTTTTTTCAAATTCGGAATTTTTCAGGCTGCCAGTTCTTGATTAGCTTAATTAAATATCCAATAATTATTTAATTAGTATTTTTATAAGAGATAGAGCGTCCAATTTCAACAAATATTTTTACATATTTGATTTGCTATCTATCTTATTCAGTGCACTATTTGGTTTAGCATAATGGGAGAATACAGGACATTAGAGTTAAAGATTCCTGAATCAAATCTAGTTTAATTTATCGCTTTGGTTCTTGAATGTCACAAGACTTGTTGAGCAACTAACCATACATTTTTTTTTGTAATTTTATCCTGTCACTTTCCAGATATTTGAACTTTTTTTATGTCAACAATTCTGTTCAGGGTTATTCCATGATCTATTTTGATACCCATGTGATAATCAGCTTTAAAATAACCAGATACATTTTTTTGTTTTTTGTTGTATGTGTATGTCCACCCATTGCCCTATTAGATTTGGCATTGTCCTATAATGTTGCACCCAAAAGTTAAATATTTCCAATTCATTCATAGAGAAACAAAAAAATATCAGCTGAATGAAACTGTTTATGAATTTATTTAATTATATAATCTCCTGTGCTCATACATTTACTTTTATTTTGTAATGTATTAATCTGCAATAGGATAGGTTTGTGCATTGCTTTTCTTTTTAATTCTTTTTTATATTACTTATGATCACTTCATATTTAAATTGCCCCAAAAATATTTGATCTTTAAATATATATCTAATTGTTATTAGGTAGGAGATAAAAGAAATTCCAGAATAATATTGATCAATTTGTAAGTATTGATGCATTGGTCCTACAAAAGTACATGTAAAATAAAATATAGCATTCTCAACAAATGACAGAAATAATATCAAGTGCAGACAATAAGCTTCAATTGGTGTAATAGAGTGATGCTATTTCAAAAAATCCTGTGGTAATTCTAAGATCTTTTTGTGGCATCTGTGATGGATTTGAACCTATGAAGTATAGCATAATAATAGAGTAAAAGATTTAAAAACTAAAAGCAAATCGAACGATTTTCACAGGGATGAATACTCAAACATTACATCATAAGACCTCCAAAGTCACTAACAATATGATCGTTGTTTTTATATAGATTATCTACCAAAATATTAATAAATAAAAAATGCATTGCAAAATGTATTAATTTGGATTCATTATCAGATTTAATTGGACTGTTCTTAATAAAATTAAGGGTTTTTAATAAATTACATAATTCACTATTACAAAGTTTACTCAGTAAACTAATTTAAGATGCAAATTAAAATGAATTCTATTGCTGATAAAGGTTTATGCTAATTCAGATTTTATCTTCTTTTATTCCTATTTGTAGTTTTCAGCTTATTTTACATCAATAACTTTTGTATTATATTCAATCGTTTTGCTATTATTATTTCAAAATTTAATAACTACTTTTTTTCAGCTGATAATCAAAGGAAAAAATATGCCTGAATGTTTTAGCACAGTAATAGATTATCAGATCAATTCTCAGATGAGAAAGCAAATAATGAAACTAACTATAGTCCATTGAATGAACTCCACCACATCAGCACTAAGATGTCACATGATTTACTAAACAATTAATTATCCTAATATTTATAACAAGAAACTATTTTAAGCATGGAAAGCATTAAGCCTAATAAATTCCATCTATGTCATTAAACTTTCATAATTATATCTTCCATATTATTTGATTTAGTTTGATCTCAACTATAAATATTGTGTGACATTTAGCAATAGAACAAATTAAATTCAGATTAAGCAATGATAAATTACAATTGTCTGTGAACAAATGTTATTTTCTAACATCTAAATATATTCAGACAAAGAACATACGTTCTGTGTGGTATATATATATATATATATATATATATATATATATATATATATATATATATATATATATATATATATATATATATATATATATATATAGACACACCTAATAGAACAACAATGCTGAAATACTTTTCAACATCATTTGGTTTCATTGGTCAAGACAGGAGATTGCAAAGAATCATGGAAAAAACTCTTTACTTAAATATTATATATATAATCACAAGGAATATTAATTTCAAAAATTGTAGATAAATAGCTATTAATAAATAGTAGTACAATATAAATGCATTTTCTGTGCAATGCCTATGTTAAGGATATTCACCAGTGAAAATGCATTTAGGTTCAATTATTATTTATTAATTGGTATTTATCTCAGTATTTATGGAATTAATATTTTTTGTAATTACATTTATTTTTGTGATGGAGTATTTTATACATATATATATAAAATGAAAGGTGTGGCACTTACATTCCTCCAGTATCATTTACACATCCTTTATCCTAATTGGAATCCAAGACCCAATATAATAACATTCTTTATTAAACACTACATTAATAAAAATGAAGCACTATAACTGGTAAACCATTACTTGTTATATACATTTAAACCCCAACTTAATCCTACAATAAATACATATTTGAATTAAACTATAAAACACATACACGACAAAATTATCTCATTAATTGTGGTGGAACTCCGATACACCCAACAATATGAAGGAAATATGATCAGATAGAGTAAATGAAAACAAGAAATAAAAGATTATTTTAAAGTAAAAAAATAAATAAAATTTTTATTGTTATTAACGTATTATCTATATATACTAATTACTAATAATAATGTAAACAATTAACCTAAATTAAAATCATGAACTTGGTATTCAAAGTCATCAAAAATTACTTTTAATAGAACATTCTCATTTTAATAACAGGAAAATATAAAAACCAATAAGCTCAATCAATGTACAGTCGATTTAAGCAGAAAATTCGACCTGCAAGCTCGAATAGAAATACCCACCACCATTGATGTGAAATAGTAATAGAAATAACTATTTGGATATTCAAGAAAGGAATACAAAGCATATAGAATCAAAACTAGCCAACTGAGGAATTCGAAAGTGAAATCTCCAAAACTAAATACGAATTATTCGAATTTTCTAAATTATAAATCATAGATCGAATTATCTCTAATTAAGAATACCTAATAATAAAATAAAACATTGCTCTTAATTCATTCAAAATATTTTAATAAAAATATATGAATAACAATACTGACAACCATACATTGATAATTACAAAATCACATGGGGGGGGGGGATCTTCATTGTCAAAACTGGGATGAAATTGACCTAACATTTAACATCTATGCTGTGAAACATCAAATTTACTATTAATAAATGCATTGAACAGTTCCACACGCCAAAGCAGAAGTTCTAAGGAGGAAAATTATAAGTAACTTAATGGATGTTCTAGAACATTCACATTTTACCATTTTTACCCAGAATAGATTAATGAGGATTATTTTAATTATTCACTTGGCCATTTTCCTTATGAACTTTAAAACTACATTTAGGTTATCATGAATTTGTTATATATTTTATGTAAATGTCTACAATCACATTTTTCCTTTAATATGAATACAGGGGGGAATAAATGTTAATACATAACATAAGGGGTAAATATTATTACCATTACCATAAATTAAAATAAAATATAGGTTACAAGAACTTGCTTGCTTACAAATCTGATCATCATCAAGGGAAAGATAAGATTTTACCTAATACATATTTATTCCCAACATTTGTGCAGTTACCCCATTATCTAATTGTTTTTGGTTTGTTAATACTAATATTGTATTTAAATGTTTTCAGTACATTTGATTAATTGTTTCTCCTATAAATAGTCTTTTCTGTCTTTATTATAATTATATTATATAACAGGGGGATCCCATATCATCATTAGGATGGATATGTTAATGAAAAGAAAACATTCTAATTTCAATAAAATAATTTAGCAAGCAAGAATGATTTAGACAATCATACATATAAAATAAATTTCATTTATATTAATATGGACATCAAATAGCTATTCTTTTTAGGAGATAAGGTTTTGGAGTAATATTTGCAATAAAGTATAATCAAACAGTAACTATAGATGTTAAATTTAATATTTTATTATAAATTTCATTATTAAAATGTTATTTATTGCAAATATATTTGTTAAATGTATATAAATGTTTAAATTAAAAACTCTTTATTTTTCTATATTCGCACACCTACATATATTTTTACACAGTTACACATATTTTCATGCATTTACACCTATTCTCATATACCTACACACATTTATGCATACCTGCATTTTAAATAATATTGATATATCCTGAACTAGATGACTGTGTAAATTTTCCTTAAGTTTGAAACCTGGGAATAATAAAAATGAAAGATGGTAAAGACCAGGTGAATGTATGTATATCGTTAAACAAGTATTTGAGAATTAACTCATCTCCCAGGAATGAAGTTAAATTGTATGTGGATATATGGGCACAAGAATCCTAGATAGACTGTCTTATTCACTGTGATAACTTAGCTATCCTATTATCATACCATAAAATCCTGTTCCATTACATATGGTGCTATCAATCACAGGGTTTAGAATCATATATTAATATCACACTTGGTTACATATAAAATCTATCCAATTGCAGGTTAATCAGATTTTATATATTAATCTACAATTCAGTAATTTTAATAATAAAAACAATAAATCATAAACATATTTATGTCTTTTCCTTTTTTTTTTTTTTTTGGTATAACAAATTGAACTTGAATGTTGAAATTATTTACAAGGAAAAATCATATAGAATAGATGATCATCAACTGGTTAAAATGCTTTAATATGGAGAAAATAAATAGTAAAATAAAGTAACAGTTCATGTGACATAAAATTTTGTTTTGGCAAGAATAGTTAGTGTTAGTGGTGAAGAATATTACCATGATGTACATTATTATAAGAAATATTTATCATAGTTTGAAAGTAGAAATCATAATTAATATAGTAAATTAAAATAAAGTAGTATAAAAATACATGATCACAAAAAGCAAAAGCAAAATGATACGATCAGAAATAAAAATAAAATAAAATTGAAATACGAGGTGAAGCCAATACAGAAGAAATGGAGAGTGTTATATTAGAAGATATAGAAATAGAACCAGACCCTAGCATATCTGGCGGACCACAATAGAAATTATTCAATCCCCAAACTTTACTGAAACTCTAAATAAACCAGAGGAAGAAAAAGGAAATGCTAATCATGTATCATTTAATCAAATGATGATAATGATGTAGCAAATGTTCATCAAGATGGATAATATAATGGATAATATTAAAGCAGCTATGAAAGCAGATTAACAGCAAATAATGGATTATGTAACAATTGATTTAGCAAAAAAGTAGATAATCAGCTCTTAAAATATAAATCAAATAATGACAAAAGTGAGTGGAGGATAGTAATACCACAAAAGTTAAAAAACCTATTCATTCAATATGTACATTATTTATATAGGCACTATGGGGCTCATAAAATTGAACAATTAATAAAAAATTGATTTTACTGGCCCAGAATGTATCAAGATATTGTGAAAGAAATTCAAAATTGTCATCTATGCTTAAAAGCTAAGCCAGTAAATAAAAATTATATAAGTTCAGTAAACTCCATCATTCCAAAAAGAACAAATGAGATTTTAGCTGTGGATTTTTATGGACCATTACCACCATTCAATAAGCAATAATATTTCCTAGTAGCTTATAATCTCTTCACAAAATTTGTGGCTGCTTATCTTATATTTCAAGCTAATACTAAATTTACTATTAAAGTATTAGATACTCTCCATTTCAAAAAAATAAGAAATCCAATGTTAAGTGATCATGGTACCCCTTTCCTATCTAAATAATGAATTAAATGGGACAGAAACAACAGATAAAACATGTGCTAACTTCTACTAGGAATTTACAATCAAACCCATGTAAACATGTTATATGGGAACTTGGACATTGTTTAGAACCTACTTAGGAGACAAGCATAAAGGTTAGGTAAACATACACAATATGTAATCAATTATGTAAATTGGAGTGTGAATGAATCCACTGGATTCACACCCATCAGATTATAAATGGAACAACACACCCCAATTTTATTCCATAAACCCATGCCTATACTTTTATAATCATCATTGATATAGAAAAAGATCGAATGGAAGCATATAACAAAATGCTAAAAATGTTGAAAAGTGTGACAAATTAAAAAAAAGGCTAGCTATCATTTTAAAATTGGGAGACAAAGTCTTCATTAAAATGCCCCATATGAGCAATCCTAAAGAAACTATTTTTCACAAATTCTGTGATATGTATGAAGAACCATTTACCATCATCAAATGTGCTGATATAAATGCATATTAAAACAGGCAAAACTTACTATGCATATTGCCATACCCAGCAAACTAGAGTAATAAATGGATGCCAGAAGGCTTGTGCATAAAATCCCCATCTAGAGCCTATTCATCCAATATCCCCAGACTAGTTTCTGGATCATGGCCTTCATCAGTGAGGAGCCTTGGATCTGAAAGCATTGCACCTAGATATGTATAGTGAGTTTTGCCTGTTTTAATAACAGTTATAAGCAAGCATAAGAAGTGGTGATCATGTGATGTTTATTGGCTTAAATGCATATTGGAAAGATAATGGCAATGACATCAAAGGAACATGATAATGATCAAATAATGAAGCCATATCATGGGAAGCACTAATAAATTCTTGACCATCTTAACCTAAAATACAAACCTACAAGGTATGAATTCAAACCCCACATAACATAATAAAGGTTATAACTAAATTAAATAGAGTAAAAAAATGTAAAAGAAATACAGAAGACAGTTTTCTAACAATGACTGAAGCAGCTCAAATGTTATTGTACAGTGATCAATATGCATCTCAGTAAGTAAAAGTGAAATTGATAACACTTTCCAGTGAAAAGCTTCCTTACATAAGTTATAGAAAGAATGACTTTTTTTTTTACAAACTAGTAGGGATTTGCAGTTATTTTATAGATATACTGAGAAAGCTAATACTTGAATAACAAAACAAGAGATCTTTCTATCTAATCAAGATTTTGGAGACTCTGTGAACATGATTGAAACTCTTATTAAGAAACATTAATATTTTGAGAAATCATTAACTGCTCAAAAAGAAAAAATGAAAGATGTATTGGATTAAAATACTATTGAGAGTAGAATAAATCAAACAATCAAAAATCCTACTACTACATGATGGGATAATTATTAAACACAAATTTTCGCCAAGATATCCTAACAAAACTAAATATATCTTTTTAGGGGGAAATAATTAAAAATAAACCAAAACAAACCCTAAATAAAAATCATAGTCTTATCTTAACTTAATCTTTAAATAATAAATAGTAGAAAGGTAAGAAATTAAAGATATCATTCATCTTTAACACCTTTTTACTGGGGAAATAATGTAAAGTGTGGTCCTTACATTCCTCCAGTATCATTTATACATCCTTTCACCTAATTCGAATCCACAATCCAATATAATAACATTCTTTACTAAATATTACATTAATAAAAATGAAGCCCTATAATTGATTAGCAATTAGTTGTTATATACATTTAAACCTAACTTAATCATAAGATAAATATGCATTTGAATTAAACTATAAAACAAAACACATACATTACAACTAACTTTTATTAAAATTATCTCATTAATTGTGATGTAACTCCAATACAATACCACAACATGGGAGGGAATGATCAGATAGTAAACACAAGCAGGAAATGAAAGATTATTTTAAAGTAACAAAATAACAAATAAAAATTTTATTATTAACATATTATCTATATATAATAATTACCAGTAACGATGTAAACAATTGATCTAAATTAAATTCATGATTGTGGTATTTAAAGAATGTTGTATTCAAAGTCATCAAAAATTATCTTTAATAGAACATCTTCATTTTAATAATAGGAAAATATAAAAACCAAGGAGCTTCTCTGAATTCAAATAAAAATTTCTCTATGGCGAACAACCTGCTGAATTTAAGCAGAGAATTCGAATTGCAAGTTCGAATAAAAAACTCATCACCATTGATGTGAAATTGTAATAGAAATAACTATTTGGATATTCAAGAAAGGAATAAAAAACATATAGAGTCAAAACTAGCCAACAGAGGAATTTGAAAGTGAAATCTCCAAAATTAAATACGAATTATTTGAATTTTTTAAATTCTAAATCATAGATCGAATTATCTATAATTAAGGATATCTAATTGTAAAAGAAAATATTTCTTTTAATTTATTCAAGATATTTTAGTAGAAATATATAAATAACAATACAGACAACATGTGCAGCTAATTGCAAAATCATATTGGGGAAGGAAAATCATCACTCATGAAGCTATAATCGTCAAAAACGGGGTGAAATTGACCTAGAATTTAACATTTAAGCAGCAAAACATCAAATTTACTATTAATAAATCCATTGAATAATTATCCACTCAAGGCTTCTAAGGAGAGAAATTATAAGTGACTTAATGGATGTTCTAGAACACTCACATTTTACCATTTTCACCCAGAATAGATTAATAAGGACTATTATAATTATTCACTAGGCCATTTTTCTTATGAACTTTAAAACTACATTTAGGTTGACATCATGAATTTTATTTAATTATATATTTTATGTAAATATCTATGTTCATATTTTTCCTTTAATATGGATTCAAGGTGGAGGAGGAAGTAAGTGTTAATACATAACATAAGAGATAAATATTATTACCATTATCATAAATTAAAATAAAATATAGATTAGGATATCATAGAATTAAACTTGTTTGGAGTGCTTTTGGTAGAAATAACTTGATACTAAAAGGAAATATGCCTATGTGTTTGAAAAGGAAGGTTTTTAACAAATGTGTTTTACCAGTTCTTACTTATGGATCTGAGACTTGGACACTTAATAGAAGAGCAATTCAGAGACTTCAGACCACCCAAAGAAGTATGGAGAGATGTATGTTGGGAGTAACAAGAAAAGATCGTAAATGCAATGTATGGGTAAGAGAACAAACAGGTGTTACTGACCTCATTGAAAAAATTAAAAGATTTAAGTGGAGTTGGGCTGGACATATTGTTAGAAGAGATGATAATAGATGGACAATTGAAATTTTAAACTGGATTCCAAGAGATTGTAAAAGACCCAGAAAGAGACCACATGTGAGATGGATGGATGAAATAAGAAAGTGTGCAGGGGTGATGTGGAGAAGAGAAGCTAAAGATCGGAGAAGATGGGTTAAACTTGGAGAGACCTTCATCCTGCAGTGGATTGATAATGGTTGATAATGATGATGATGATAGGTTAGGATGAGAACTTGCTTGCTTACAAATCTGATCATCATCAAGGGAAAGGTAAAATTTCACCTAATATATATTTATTCCCAACATTTATGCAGTTACATTTTTTTTTTTTGGTTTGTTAATACTAATATTGTATTTAAATGTTTTCAGTATACTTGACTAATTGTTTCTATTATAAATAGTTTTTCCTGTTTTTATTATAATTATATCATATAACAGGGGAATCCCACATCATCACTATGATGGATGAAAACTTTATCTATCAAGTTAATAAAAAGAAAACATTATAATTTCAATATAATAATTTAGCAAGCAAGAGTGATTTAAACAATCATATGTATAAAATAAATTTCATTTATGTTAATATGGACATCAAAATGGCTCTTCTTTTTAGGGGATAAGGATTTGGAGTAATATTTGAAGTACACTATAATCACAAAGTAATTATTGATGTTAAATTAAATATTTTATATTTTGTTTATAACTTTTGTTATTAAAATGTTGCTTATTGTAAATATATTTGTTAAATATATATGTGTTTAAATTAAAAACTATTGGTGTATTTTTCTACATTCAAATTTCAATTGATCATATCTTCTCGCACACCTACTTATATTTTTACACCAGTACATATATGTTCACACATCCACACCTATCCTCATACATCTACACATGTGTATACATACCCACATTTTAAAGGGCATACGCAAATTCTTCCTGAGTTTGAAATCTTGGAATAACGAAAAGGAAGATGGTAAAGACAAGGTGAGTGTATTTATACTGTTTAACACATATTTGGGTAGTAGTCTATCATCTCTCAGGCATGAAGTTAAAGTGTATTTTGGTATATAAGCACAAGCATCCTAGATAGACTATCCTTACCTACTGTGATGATCTAGATAACCTATTATCATACAAGGTAAAATCCCATTCCGTTAAAATATATTGAGATGTTTTAATTTTTATTACTATTTAATGGTATTAAATAATTTTAGTTTTATGTTAGAATATATATATATATTATAATGATATAAACTTGGCTAGTTCTAGCGTTGTCGAACATTATAAACCTTTTCAAACCATCAAGCTTAAATCAAGCGATAAATAAAACATTTTAAAATAAATTGAGAGAAAAATAATATAGACAAAAAAGATTCTCTCGATATCTTATACTGATCTGAATATATAATTTAAATTAAATAAAACAATTATCTTTGCAAAGTTGCTGCGTATTCTATAAATAAAAGAAGTAATTTGTATTCTCTTTTCATTGAATATTAGCCTAGGAAAAGATTATAAACAAATAATTTATGGTCTTCTATAAACCAGATAAAGAAAAATATGAGTTTATAAATAAACAATCTGTAAAGTAAAAATTGAATAATTTAAACATAATCTGAAATAATAGGTTTTTGTTCTGTTTTGTTTTGCATTTAAATATATATATTATTACATTTTGCTTAATAATTAAATCAAGATTAAACATACTATTTAGAAAAAGGAAAAAAAAACTAATTAAAGATAATTATAAAGTTCAGTTAAAGTTAGATTCCATCAGAGAAAAAATAACAAATTAAAAATAATTATTTACAAGATAAAAAAGGGAAAACAACAAATTAATATAGCAAATCACTAAAAAAAAAAAAAAACAAGAAATAAAACAATCGAAGGCTTATGGAAATGGTTGTTTTTTAGACAAAGGTGTATAAAAAAGAAGAAAAAACAACTGTGGATAGTCAGTGCACATTGCATAGCTTGGAAAATTTTAGTTCTAGGTTTGGGATCCTTAATACATCATCTAAGAATACCGATGTTACAGCAATGTTACAGTACCACTTCTCGATACTGAATTAAACACAGCCTGAATAATAACATTTTATGTAGTAAAAAAAACTTTGAAAAAATGCCTATAAAGAGTCCAGATATGGAGAAGATATGAAATATAGCTTATTTGCACACAGGAGAACTGTTTTTTTATCGTGATAATTAAACAGAAGACTATCAAAACCAAGAAGAATCCAACCTGAATCAACCAATAGAGATTGATTTAACTTTATGTGACATATCAGATACAAGTTAATTAAGGTATATAATAAGTTTTCTGAACTATTTAGTAAGACTTTGTTAATTTACTTGTATGATAATGAACTTCAAAATTTACAAAATGTACTGATATATTTAATTATATGTATTTTTGGTTATACATTGTTTATCTTTTTTTATTGAGAATTATTAATAGTGTAATGTAAATTAATACATCTTTTATACAAATAAATATGTATGATTAATTTTGGCATTTATATTTAATTTTAAATATTACTTCTTTATTATGTTTATTAATTTGTTACTTATTCATAAGTAATAATGTTTAGAGATCTATTCAGTAGATCAATCAAAATTATCTGAAATAAATAATGATATTTAAATTATTTATTTGTCTACAAGTTTTTCCTCAACAGTCTCAACCCCAATGTGTATAACATAGTGGAGTTCATGTTTTAAGTTGAGTAAAGTGAGATTGTTACTGAGAAAACTATGATAGTGCTGTCAGAAGGTTAATATATCCATAGTGTTCTTTCTCAGAAAAAAATAGTATCCCAAATTAGGGTTAATGGAGTTTAAATCCTGTATATTTAAATAAACACATGAATCAATGTTAAATAAGACCTTAAAGATGATTTAACATATGGTAATCAGAAAATATATCCAGAATATCTTATATAAGCAGTTATATAAGAGGCAAAAATTTCATCAATGTCCATTCTAATTTAATTAACGGAAATTTAAATTTTAATTAATGTTTGATAAACTGATGATTTTAAAGTAATTTAGTTATATGCCAGAAAATGATATCTATGAGCAGTTTTATATATGCACATATGTGAGTCATCAATAAAGGCACCTTCACTATCTTCGGTAGATTAATTTGCTGGTACAATATATATATATATATACCCATAATGTTCAATATTTTATTACATTGTACCAATTTCAATATATTGTTCCATTTATTTGTTTAAAAAATTAGTTAATTCATTTCTTTAATTTAAAAAAAAAATCACTAATAGATTTATAATATTATTAAAATATTTTTTTAATTGTATTTTTGTTTATTTTAAAATAACAGAATTCCAAAGATTAATAGTAAAAATTGACAATATAAATTGTTTTATATACTCTGGAATATTCAGATAAGTGTATTTTTGGAAGGCCTGTTAGTGGCAATTTTTTAAATATCCATCAGTCTCTTTCAGTAAACAATAATTTTCATACAGACTGGCAATCTTGAAATGTTAAACAATTCAACTATTTTGGATACTAATGCTTTAGCTGTATTTTTATATTGGATAGTCCAATATAAAAATACAAAGAGAACACCATCATCACAAACCTTCAGGAAAACACTAATGCTTTAGCTTATTGAGCATCATGAATTTGAATATTTTTTTATTCAAAAAATACACTTCTAAAACTGGCATCAATTCTCTATCAGATACATCTTATCATTGCTTTGGGAAGAGGTAAATTTAGTTTGGCACGCATTTTTATTTATGTTCTACTTAATCTTATATATATATTGTACCGGGTTTGAATATGTGTGTATCAAAACACCGGCTTCTTAGGCAGAAAAGAACATACTCGGAGAGTATGTATGCCCAAACGATAGCTATAAAATATATAACTAGCATTACATTTCCAGAACATAACTTCTTCTCAACTGTTGAGTTCAACACCATGTTCAAAGCACTTTTTTTTTGTTTGTGTATAAACACAGGCACCAGCTATCTATTCAAGAATAAATAAATAATGCGCTTGGAGCAATGGCACTAACTCAATGCCTAAATATCCATGGCTAGCTCAGTTGTTTGTAATCACTTAGTAGATTATACATAATTAGTGGTGAAAAGAATTGATAAAGATTTGTAAAAGAATTGATAAAAGAATTGGTAGAAGGAATTGATAAAAAGAATTGATCGACAAATAAAGTTTAATTTTAAAGACAATTTATTAACTAACATTAATTTACTAAATTTAAACATCTTTATAATTTTTTAACTAATATAACACACACACATTTTAAATTAACATTTCTAAACTAGTTTAAATATTTTTGTAGATTTTAATACTAGAACACTGGTATTTATCTAATTTATCTAATAACACTGATATAATGATCACACAATATTAACTCATACACTCACATATATAATAATAAAGTATTACATAGCATTTGAAACTTAAACACACATATCAATAGTTCATTTTAAGTATGATATAGACTTCATATAATTAGACTCTTGGAGGATTCGCACAAATTAATGCAGTAGCTATTACAGTATAAACGAAAATAAGCAAATGTTTTACCTAGGAGTTTGAATGTAGATTTAGTACTTTGTTTTCTTCTTCCATTACGCATACTTCCAGCTGGCTGGGATGTTTCCTTGATGAGTTTCCTTATTATTCATGATTATTATTATTGGAGAGAATTAGATATTGACGGAGATTTCCAAGTTGTTAATCTGACATTATTTCACGGCCAGATCTTGCTGTTTTCATCGGACATCAGGCTGTGGAGAGGTGTGTATTTCCCAAAAACTGCTCAGCACCACATTTTGTTTCTGGATACAATTAACTCAACTGATTGTTTTCTCTTGACTTAACTGACTCAATTAATTTCTGAACTCAACTAATTAATTGATAAAATTTTACTATTTATATCTGCAGAGTGTTTTTCTTTTCGATATCCTCTGGCAATATCTGTTGTCGAAATTCATTTAGTAACTAATCCTTTAACAATGTGTTTTTGAAGATTGTTTAATTAGTAGTAGTCTTCATAAACATGTTGTTTTTATATCTTTAATTAGTAGCCCACTGCTGGTGTGGTTTTTTTAAATTGTTATTTAACTTAATAGCCATCGCTGTGTTTTCCAAATATAATTTCTTTCTAACTTTCATTTATATTTTTTAATATTATTCTAACATGCATACATTTATTTACACTTGCACACACATATATAATTTATTATAATAAGCTCGAATGAAAAGAGATTTATATTTTTTAAACTTTAAATTATTTATTTTTACAAATACTAATTAAGGAAAACTTTACTTCCTTTTATAAAACTTTTAGTTTAACTTTCTAAAAAAAAATCCCATCCCACTTTTAATCAATTAATTGTAGCTTTTTATTTCAAAAACTAATGATGGAAAACTATTTGATTTATATCTTTTTCGAAAACAAACTGTAATAAACTCTTAAACTTTTAATTTTACATTTGACAGCAAACTGATTTTGTTTACTTAAAGAAACCTTTTAGATTTTTATAACTTATTTATTATTTAATAATTTTTTAGGCAAAATCATCATGTGCCAATTTCGATATTGGTACATTACACTGCTCTCCCTTTGAGAGTAAAATGCATCTATTTTTGACCATTTTATCTCTGACAACACTAAATCTTAATTTATTATTCTTTCTAAGTTTGCTTTTTTGATATCTTTTACTTTACATACCAAGGGCAATCTCCAGTGATACTTTTCTTCTTTCTATGCTGGCAACATTGTTTACAATGTTCTGAGTCCTGGATAGTGACCACGAGGACAAACTAATTTTGTGGCACAGTGATCTTTTATAAACGAAGCTTCAGCTGCCGATTCTCTTGATTGGACTTTGACTAAGAAAAGGTCACTGTGAATGGCAGGAACTTTCAACTGTCCATTTTTGACTTATGCTTTGGAAAACGATTGCCGATTTTCTTGATCGGA